>JAKWJD010001766.1:9057853-9257853 GCA_027705065.1 Solanum peruvianum | reverse complement strand
TGAAGAATGTTATATAAAAAATCATTAAGGACCATTTATCAATAAAATAATAGAATAAAAAAATTTATCCTAAAAAATCAATGTCTGATTTTTTATCAACGAACACTTGGAATTTTAAGAAGTAACAGTCTTCTTTGAGGTTTCGAAGATGTAACAACCTTCTCAATGTTAGAATGTGATGGCCCTCTTAGCGGTTCAGATATGTAATGGCCCTCTTGGCAATTTAAAGATGTAACATCCTTCTTGGAGTTTTAGAAGATGCAATGGCCCTCTTGGCATTTGCATACATAATAGCCCTCTCGACATTTGAAGATAATGGCCTTCTCGGCAGTTTGCATATGTAATGGCCCTCTTGGCAAGGAAAGTTGATGGCCCTCTTGGAGGTTGAAGATGCAATGACCCTCTTGGCGGTTTGAATGTGATGGCCCTCTCGGTGTTTGAATGTGCAATGGCCTTCTTGGCAATAGAAGAGGATGACCCTCTCGGCAATGATATTAACTCCTTTGATGATACGATATGCATGCCTTCCTCGTGACAAATACAATTTCCCTCTAGGTGGTTCACATTAATGTGTCTGTCACACCCGGATTCTGGAATTCGAACGCAACCGGCGTCGTTAACCTCTTATAGGTCGCCGACAAACCTCTTCTTAGCTTTCATCACAATCATATAGTTAAATTTGCGGAAAATTTAAAACTTTTAAAACATAGTGAAGTATACATAGACTTCATATGATTACTATATAAAACAATATTCTAATGAGCTCAAACTAAACAACCATGTATAATCGATTAAACAATTCAAATGAAAGAATCAATGTATCGTAATAGATTGTCAAACGGCCTTAACATAAAGCTTTGAATAAAACGTCTGAAATGAAACGCTAGAGACAACCTCCACTAGCTACGTCTAAAGTACTAATCTAGAATGATAGATGTAGCATCCTCGAACTCAAGAGGACCTACCGAAGTTTGGAGATCGTTAATCCAAACCGCTTCAATGAATCTTCAATCTGTTGTTTGACCTGCGCCTATAGAAATACTAATAGTATAGGGTTAGTACACACTTGTACTAAGTATGGGTGTAAGCGCATATACACGTAAAGACTATGCATGATCAAAGCAAGCTCTTCCTACAACAACATGTCATTTCTGGAAAGTGAAGTCACCAGAGTTTCTTAATTCATTATTTGTGAATCATGGTATTAATATGACATATTTTAATGCATTCAAAGCACACAACTCATTTTCTATATGAACATAAGACCTTGGAATCATGAACATGATTTTAGAACAACTCGAGCAAAAATTTATATATTTGCTCCCCATTAGGATGAGAGCTCCCTCTCCCAACCTTAGTATATTTTTCAGTCTTTTTTTCTTTTTTTGTGTAGTTCAATGATCTCCTTTGATCTTATGTTTTACTTACAAGTGCAATGATTTATTATAGTCCCATACCTACAATGAATCAAGTAAGTAATCCAAGAGATTAAGGAAATATTTTAACTACAATTTGGGCCTGAAATCTTTATAAGCCAATATTTATTGGCTAGGCCACTTATTTCATCATTTTTATATTATGGAGATTATGGGGTATTAATTAGCCATTGTTTTTTACTCTCTTTTATTGGCATAATATAAGAAGTCATTATAAGCCAATTTTTATTTGGCTATGCCCATTATTTGATTATTTGCATAATGTGAAGATATTGGAGCATATATCTTCATTTGGCACAAGCCAATAACTTGTTAAAACTTCTTTCTTATAAACCACAAATGATTTGGCATACTTAAGCTCTTGCTTCCTTAGCTCACTTTGAACTTACATTTCTTATTCTTTCTTTCTTACTTTCTTAAAGCAATCTTTAGCATTAAGATCATGTGAGCTAACATGAAATCCAGTGTCAGCCCCACACCGAAAAGGGGTGGTTCACCTATCAAAATGAACCTATATCATGTGAGCTAATCATGAAAACCAGTGTCTGTCCCACACCGAAAAGTGGTGGTTCACCGGCTAATGTGAAACCAAGTCCAGTTTCTTCCTCACACTGAAAAGAGGTGGTTCACGGTTACAGTGAACAAAATACTTTCTTTGAGCATTAACCGACATAGATCATGTGAGATAAACATAAAATATAGTGTCTACCCCACACCGAAAAGGGGTGGTTTCACCGGCCAAAGTGAAACCGCATCATACCTAGCTCTCTTAGGTGGAATCCACTTGCTAGTTCGTATGCTGGCAACATAGTTCAAAGACTAGGTGATATTCGAAGACTTTTATCCACCTGTCTGGAGCCTCATCTCATGAGGCTTGCATGTCTGGCACAAGCTTATTGCTAGTTTATCGGTGCTTTGCTCAACTTCTTTTTCTTATAACTTTTAGAGTTGAATCAAACATTATGGAAGCTTGCTTCTAGTTATGAGGTCTACTTAACTCTTTGGATAACTTGACATCCCTTTCTTTACTTGATGAAATGTGAATTTAAGTCTTACATTATCATTATGGTGTGAGTGAGACTTGTCTCACGAATTCTAAAACCCTCTTATGTAAGTATCTTTAGCATAATTATTTAGGTGCAAGTGAGATTTGTGTCACTTTCTTTAACACCCCATTCTGGTCAATTTCATAACTCATAAGCTTTTGGTTATTTATATAGGGTATGTTGGGACTTGTCCCAATCATTGGCATACCCTTGGTTATGAGTTTCATTGAGTTACATTGGTCATGCTTAATCTTTATCATGTATTTGGCCTCACAAGAAACATTATAATTTATGTTGGTCATGTAAGATTGGTATGATTTAGTCATTAGCTAACTTTACATCATATTTTGGAAATAACATTGTAAGAAAATTTATTGGCATAGACCAAACTTTCACATATTATGATAATCTAGAATATTGTTAGCCAATTTATTGGAATAAGCCAAACTTTCACTAGACACTGGTCATGAGAATACCATTAGCCAATTCACTTAACTTCATGTACATATTATAGTAATCTTATCATGTTAAGCAACGACCTTTTTGCATTTGATTAGCTTATATGAACAATTCAATGTTTAGTTTGGCTAAGCTAATAAGTTAATTTGGCATCGAAGGTTCATTAACTAGCTTTGATTCTGATTCTTATCTCTTCTTGGAAACATTACATTCCAAACACTTACAAACATATCTACTGTAAAATACAAATAGTAATCAAAATCTTCACCCCATTTCAATAGTAAATTGATTTTCATAAACGAATTACAACAATTTCATCTTCTCGAACACAATTAGGCATTAATCATATGGATCTAACCTATAGGTCTCATTCGACATATTCAAATCACATAAAACTCACACATAATGATCAGTTAGCACCACATACCAACAACATGTTCGATATTACATCTACATACTATTACGATCTAAAACAAGGATAACTAAGGAGATAGACGTTCAACAATGTCATTGGGAACAACCCTAGTTTCGATATTCTTGAATTCATAAAAGTTGGAAAATCCTCTTGGGGAAAAGAATCCAATAGAGAAAATGCACACCTTATGTAGAATTGAATCTACGAAGATCACCTTGAACTTTTTCATGTAAACTTTGAAGAACTTTTTGATATCGCCTAAGAAATTTTTCTGTTTTTCTCCCGATTGCGTTCTGTTTTGAGTTATGAGTTTCTAGTGATTAATCATGAGTCTAGGTATAGGAAATGAATATTTAGTAATTTAACTTAGACTAATTAATTTAATTAATAAATTAATTAGCTAATTTACTAAAACGTCCCTCCTAAACTCACTAGAATTAGAATAACACTTGACATAACCGAAATCTGGAAAGTGCTTAGTGGTTTCGGTTTTGACCAATACAATTAATTAATTAAGTTTCTAATTTAATTAATTAGGTAACCTAGGGTAATTACTAAAGTACCCCTAAGTTGTTAAGACCATAACCAACCATTTGGACCATCCTAGGTTAGGTACTAGGATGTTTCTTGGTTAGTTACTCGTCTAGTGTAAGCATTTCGGTTTGACCATTTAAAATATTTAATTAAGTTTTCTATTTAATTAATTAAGTGACCTGGGGTAATTACAAAAGTACCCATAAGTTGTTAGGACCATAACCAACCCTTTGGACCATCCTAGGTTAGGTACTAGGATGTTTCTTAGTTAGTTACTTGTCTAGTGTAAGTATTTCAGTTTTCCCATTTAAATTAATTAATTAAGTTGTTAGTTTAATTTATTAAGTGACCTAGGGTAATTAATAAAGTACCTCTAAGTCGTTAGGGTCATAACTAACCCTATTTGACAATCCTAGGTTATGTACTAGGATGTTTCTTGAGTTAATTACTAGGTTAGTGTCACCTAGTTATGTAACGACCTGTTTAGTCATTTTGAGCAGCAGATTTTAATTCTGGAAAAACTGGCTGAGATGACGGACCCACGACGGACCGTCATGGGCACGACAGACCGTCGAGGGTGTCTCGTTTCAAAACACTTAGAAATTAGAAATTTGGGTGCTGAGACTCTCTGAACTTCATGACGGAATGGCAGGACGGACCGTCACAGGCGTGACGGACCGTCACATATTCTTTAGTGGAAATTGAGTCTCTGAACTCTGTGACGGAACTGCAGGACGGACCGTCACAGGCACGACGGGCCGACACAGGTTGCGTAATCCCAGTCTGGGTCGGATTTCTGTTTAAGTTTTAAAGGGGCGTTTTGGACTATTCCTGCTATAATTATAAATTTCGTGGGTTAATATTAATAACTCAATTTCTTGGGGGTTAAAAGAGATAACCTTGAGTTAATTAGTGGGTTAATTCCTCATCTTTTATAGTTAATTATATGCTAATTAGGGTAAAAGAAAGAGGGTTTGAATAAGAAAAATAGAAAGAACAAGAAGAGAGAGAGAGGATCGAGAGAGAGAGAGGAACGAAGGGGATATCAAAGATTGTGAGGATTTGCTTGCTTGATCACGAAATCTTCGGTGGAGGTAGGTTATGGTTTTGATACTATTCGTAGTAAAATCTTAATAGCGAATGATATGTATTGGTAGTATTGTAAACCCTTCTATATGCTTAATTGTATGCTTGCATGAATGTGAATTATATAATTGTGATAAAATAAGCATGATGAAGCTATTGAATCCTAAATCTTGAAAGAAACCCTAATCTACTTTGTTAATGATGATGCCTTTGTATAAAAGAAGGCTTGATGAACTAAAGCAATGAGATTGATGATGCCTTGGTATAAAAGAAGGCTTGATGAACTAAAGTAATGAGATTGATGATGCCTTGGTATAAGAGAAGGCTTGATGAATTGATAGAATGAGATTAGTGGATCGGAGTGTCACGTTCTGACACATAGTATTAAGGGATCGGGTGTCACGAACCGACACGTAGAATTAGGGGATCGGAGTGTCATGTTCCGACACATAGTATCAAGGGATCGGGTGTCACGAACCGACACGTAGAATTAGGGGATCAGAGTGTCACGTTCCGACACATATTATTAGGGGATCGGGTGTCACGAACCGACACGTAGAATTAGGGGATCGGAGTGTCACGTTCCGACACATAGTATTAGGGGATCGGGTGTCACGAACCGACACATATAATTAGGGGATCGGAGTGTCACGTTCCGACACATAGTAGTAGGGGAGCGGAGTGTCACGTACCGACACAAGAGAAATAAAGATAATGAATCTGGAAAGATGTTAATATACTCAATCTAATGAACCTAATTCCCAAATAAGTATGGTATTGAGGCTTGAGTCCTCATGGATGAACTAGGTGGTACTTATTGATGATTATAGTACTTGTTGTTGCTACATGTTGAGTATTGTAGTTTATTTATGATATTAACTGATATATACTGTTTTCTATTTTGAGTTGGCCGATGATACCTACTCAGTACTTGTGGTTTGTACTGACCCCTACTTGTATATTTCTTTCTTTGTTATTTGTGGAGTGCAGCAAACGTGCCGTTGTCTTCAAATCAACCGCAACTCTAGCCAGTCTTCATTTCACCGGAATTCAGGGTGAGCTAATGCTTCTAGCTTGGACTGGATCTTCTTCTTCATGTCTTGATGCCTCGAATCTCCGGCATGGACTAGCTATTACTTATTTTAGCTTTCTTAGATACTCTTAGTTTTAGTAATTGAGGATTGATGTTCTTGTGATGATGACTTCCTGATTTTGGGGATAATAATAGTTGTTGAGTTTTTAGAAGTTATTAATTGATTTTCATTATTGAGTTTAAGTCTTCCGCATTATATTCTGTTATTACATTGAAATGTTGGGTTTTGTATTGGTTGGTTCGCTCACATAGGAGGGTAAGTGTGGGTGCCAGTCGCGGCTCGGTTTTGGGTCGTGACAAACTTGGTATCAGAGCATTAGGTTCGTTGGTCTCATCACACAAGAACGAGTCTAGTAGAGTCTTAAGGAACGGTAGGGGGACGCCTTTACTTTTCTTTGAGAGGCCATAAGACTTTAGGAAAATTCCATTCTTTCTTTCGTGCTATTACTTGGATCTAATTGGTATCTAGGTGATACAGATTGGTATATGACCATCTTCACTCTATTTCGCAGATGGTTAGAACTAGAGCAACGACTGCGCCAACACCAACACTGGCAAGACAAGAAGCGTCTGAGCCAGCCAGTGGGGCTGTAGCTCGAACAGGAGTAGTGGCGAGAGGCCGTGGAAGAGGTCGTGGGAGGACGTCCTGTAGAGGAAGGGGACAAGCACCTAGCCCATCTTGTACTAGGGTGGTGACTCCTCCACCGACTGAGGAAGTAGTAAGAGAGGGTGAGGAAGGGGAAAATGAGCAAGTGCAGAATGAGGAATTGCCACCCCAACCTACCCCAGAGATGATCAATCAGGTTCTTGCTTATCTTAGCGGGTTATCTGATCAGGGCCAGACACCCCAGTGTTTTCTGCACCAGCACCTCAGGTTCCGGAGGTACAACATGCAGCTACTATGGCTCCCCGCATGGATGCCTCATTGGAAATAGGCACGTTTCCTCGTCTGACTACAGGGCCTATAAGGACAAATGATCAGCATGAACTTTTCAGTAAGTTCTTGAAATTGAAACCTCCAGTCTTCAAGGGTGCTGAATCTGAGGATGCTTACGATATTCTGGTTGACTGTCATGAGCTACTACATAAGATGGGTATAGTAGAACGGTTTGGTGTTGAGTTCGTGAGTTATCAGTTTCAAGGAAACGCCAAAATGTGGTGGCGGTCACATGTTGAGTGTCAACCAACAGAGGCACCACCTATGACTTGGGCATCATTCTCTAGCTTGTTTATGGAGAAGTATATCCCCCGGACATTGAGGGATAGGAAAAGAGATGAGTTCTTGAACCTAGAGCAAGGTCAGATGTCGGTTACTGCATATGAGGCTAAGTTTCGTGCATTATCCAGGTATGCCACCCAACTTTGTTTCAGTCCACAAGAGCAGATTCGCCGTTTTGTGAAGGGGTTGAGGTCAGAATTGCGGATTTTAGCCTTACAGGTAGCGGCTACGGTAAAATCCTTTCAAGAAGTGGTAGACTTCGTGATAGAGGTGGAAGGAGTGAAGCCAGATGACTTCACCATGGCATCGACATCAAAAAGGTTTCGAAAGGGAGGTGAGTTTAATGGTTCTTACTCTAAAGGACAGGGTTTAGGAGGGTACTCAGTCCTACCAATTCAGTCTTCACTACAGACTGTAGTTGGGGGTCCACCTCAGACTGGTCAACACTTCTCTGAGAGACCTATGTTTGACTCCAGAGAGTGTTATGGATGTGGGGATACTGGACATATTAGGAGGAATTGTCCAAAACAGAGTTATAGACCCCCAATAGCTAGAGGTAGAGGTGGTCATGGTAGAGGTCGTTATTCTGGAGGACATGGTGGCCGAGGTAATGGTGGTAACCAAAACGGTCGGGGTGATGGGCAGACTGGAGCCACTACAACACAACATGGTAGGGGGAGGTGACAGACAAGTAATGGGGCCCATTGTTACGCTTTCCCTGGGAGATCTGAAGCGGAGACAGCTGATGCTGCCATCACAGGTAATCTTTCGGTTTGTGATTGCATGGCTTCTGTATTGTTTGATCCTGGATCCACATTTTCTTATGTATCTTCTTCATTTGCTACTGGTCTTAATTTAAATTGTGAATTGCTTGACATGCCTATTCGTGTTTCTACTCCGGTGGGTGAGTCTGTGATAGTTGAAAAAGTATATAGGTCTTGTCTGGTGACTTTTGTGGGGAGCAATACTTATGTAGACTTGGTTATGTTAGAAATGGTTGATTTTGATGTAATTCTGGGTATGACTTGGCTTTCTCCGAATTTTGCGATCTTGGATTGTAATGCTAAAACTGTGACGTTAGCCAAGCCTGGGACAGATCCGTTAGTGTGGGTGGGCGACTACACTTCCACTCCGGTTCGTATCATCTCCTTTCTTCGTGCTAAGAAAATGGTTGGCAAAGGGTGTTTATCTTTCTTGGCACATCTCAGGGATGACACTACCCAAGTACCTTCAATTGAGTCGGTTTCGGTAGTCCGTGAGTTTCTGGATGTGTTCCCTGCAGATCTTCCTGGTATGCCACCGGATAGAGATATTGATTTTTGCATTGATTTGGAACCGGGTACTCGCCCCATTTCTATACCCCCTTATAGAATGGCTCCCGCTGAGTTAAGAGAGTTAAAGGCCCAACATCAAGAGTTGTAGAGTAAAGGTTTCATTAGACCAAGTGCATCCCCTTGGGGTGCTCCAGTTTTATTCGTGAAGAAGAAAGATGGGAGTTTTCGGATGTGCATAGACTACCGGCAATTGAACAAAGCAACTATTAAGAACAAGTATCCCATTCCTCGCATTGATGACTTGTTCGATCAGTTACAAGGTGCTTGTTTCTTCTCTAAGATTGACTTGAGATCCAGTTATCATCAATTGAAAATACGGGCAACGGATGTGCCAATGACTGCCTTTCGGACCAGGTATGGGCATTACGAATTTGTATTGATGTCTTTTGGTCTTACGAATGCCCCTGCTGCTTTCATGAGCTTGATGAACGGGATTTTTAAGCCATATCTGGATCTCTTTGTGATCGTATTTATTGATGATATACTGATATACTCCAAGAGTAAGAAGGAACATGAGGAGCATTTGAGAATGGTATTGGAGTTGTTGAGAAAGAAAAAGCTTTATGCCAAATTCTCCAAGTGTGAGTTTTGGATAGATTCAGTGTCCTTCTTGGGGCACGTGGTTTCTAAGGATGGAGTGATGGTGGATCCTTCTAATATTGAGGCAGTGATAAATTGGGTAAGACCTACTAATGTGTCAGAAATAAGGAGCTTTGTTGGGTTAGCTAGCTATTACCGTCGATTTGTCAGAGGATTCTCTTCTATTGCTTCCCAATTGACGAACTTGACTAAGCATAATGTTCCATTTGTATGGTCGGATGAATGTGAGGAAAGCTTTCAGAAACTCAAGACCTTGTTGACTACTGCACCAATTCTTACCTTGCCAGTAGAGGGTAAGAACTTCATCGTTTATTGGGATGCATCCTATTCTGGTTTGGGTGCAGTGCTAATGCAAGAGAATAATGTAATTGCTTATGCTTCAAGGCAATTAAAGGTGCACGAACGCAATTACCCAACCCATGATTTGGAGTTGGCCGCGGTAGTATTTGCATTGAAGCAATGGAGGCACTATCTGTACGGGGTTAAGTGTGAAGTCTATACGGATCATCGTAGCCTACAGTATGTCTTCACTCAGAAGGATTTGAATTTGAGATAGAGGAGATGGATGGAACTACTGAAGGACTACGATATCACTATTATGTATCATCCGGGAAAGGCTAATGTTGTGGCAGACGCCTTAAGTAGAAAAGCAGAGAGCATGGGAAGTTTCGCCTACTTACAAGTCTCTAGACGCCCGTTGGCTAGAGAAATCCAAAACTTGGCTAATGACTTTATGAGGCTAGAAGTAAATGAGAAGGGAGGATTTTTGGCTTGTGTGGAGGCGAGATCTTCTTTTCTTGACAAGATCAAGGGAAAACAGTTTGATGATGAGAAACTATGTCAAATTCGGGATATGACGTTGCGAGGAGAGGCTAAAGAAGCAATAATTGATGAGGAAGGTGTTTTGAGGATTAAGGGAAGGGTATGTGTGACCCGTGTGGATGATTTGATCCACACTATTCTTACAGAGGATCATAGTTCCGGATATTCTATACATCCTGGTGCAACCAAGATGTACCGTGACCTAAAGCAACACTTTTGGTGGAGTAGAATGAAGCGCGACATTGTTGATTTTGTTGCCAAATGTCCAAATTGTCAACAAGTAAAGTATGAACCCAGAGGCCCGGAGAAACACTTCAGAGAATGCCCATCCCTGAATGGAAGTGGGAGAGAATTGCAATGGACTTCGTGGTGGGTCTTCCAAAGACATTGGGTAAGTTTGATTCTATTTGGGTAATTGTGGACAGATTAACTAAGTCTGCTCACTTCATTCCGGTCAAGGTGACTTACAATGCAGAGAAGTTAGCCAAAATCTATATCTCAGAAATCGTTCGATTGCATAGAGTTCCACTTTCCATCATATCAGATAGAGGTACGCAATTTACTTCTAAGTTTTGGAGAACATTGCATGCGGAATTAGGTACTAGGTTGGACCTTAGTACTGCATTTCACCCTCAGAATGATGGTCAGTCTCAGCGAACGATTCAAGTGTTGGAGGATATGTTTCGTGCATGTGTGATAGAATTTGGTAGTCATTGGGATAACTTCTTGCCCTTAGCGGAGTTTTCATACAATAATAGCTATCACTCCAGTATTGACATGGCTCCATTTGAAGCATTGTATGGGAGGAGATGTAGGTCTCCCATTGGTTGGTTTGATGCATTTGAGGTTAGACATTGGGGTACTGAACTTTTGAGGGATTCATTAGAGAAAGTGAAATCTATTCAAGAGAAGCTTTTAGCGGCGCAAAGTAGGCAAAAGGAATATGCAAATCGAAAGGTTAGAGACTTGGAGTTTATGGAGGGTGAGCAAGTCTTGCTAAAGGTTTCGCCTATGAAAGGGGTGATGCGGTTTGGTAAAAGAGGTAAGATAAGCCCAAGGTATATTGGTCCATTTGAAGTACTTAAGCGAGTAGGGGAGGTAACTTATGAATTAGCCTTGCCTCCAGGGCTGTCCGGAGTGCATCCGGTATTTCATGTGTCCATGTTGAAAAGATACCATGGGGATGGAAACTACATCATCCGTTGGGATTCTGTTCTGCTTGATGAGAATTTCTCTTATGAGGAGGAGCCTGTTGCTATTTTAGATAGAGAAGTCTGCAAGTTGAGGTCAAGGGAGATTGCATCCATCAAAGTTCAATGGAAGAATCGACCAGTTGAAGAAGCCACTTGGGAGAAGGAGGCAGATATGCAAGAAAGTTACCCACACCTGTTTACGGATTCAGGTACTCTTTTTCGCCCTTGTTTTCCTTCTGGTGATCGTTTGAGGACGACCGATGGGTAAATTGGTATCTATTGTAACGACCTGTTTAGTCGTTTTGAGCAGCAGATTTTAATTCTGGAAAAACTGGCTGAGAGGATGGACCCCACGACGGACCGTCATGGGCATGACGGACCGTCGAGGGTGTCTCGTTTCAAAACACTTAGAAATTAGAAATTTGGGTGCTGAAATCGACTCTCTGAACTTCATGACGGAATGGCAGGACGGACCATCACAGGCGTGACGGACCGTCACATATTCTTTAGTGGAAATTGAGTCTCTGAACTCTGTGACGGACCTGCAGGACGGACCGTCGCAGACACGACGGGCCGTCACAGGTTGCGTAATCCCAGTATGGGTCGGATTTCTGTTTAAGTTTTAAAGGGGCGTTTTGGACTATTCCTGCTATAATTATAAATTTCGTGGGTTAATATTAATAACTCAATTTCTTGGGGGTTAAAAGAGATAACCTTGAGTAAATTAGTGGGTTAATTCCTCATCTTTTATAGTTAATTATATGCTAATTAGGGTAAAAGAAAGAGGGTTTGAATAAGAAAAATAGAAAGAACAAGAAGAGAGAGAGAGGATCGATCGAGAGAGAGGAACGAAGGGGATATCAAAGATTGTGAGGATTTGCTTGCTTGATCACGAAATCTTCGGTGGAGGTAGGTTACGGTTTTGATACTATTCGTAGTAAACTCTTAATAGCGAATGATATGTATTGGTAGTATTGTAAACCCTTCTATATGCTTAATTGTATGCTTGCATGAATGTGGATTATATAATTGTGATAAAATAAGCATGATGAAGCTATTGAATCCTAAATCTTGAAAGAAACCCTAATCTACTTTGTTAATGATGATGCCTTTGTATAAAAGAAGGCTTGATGAACTAAAGTAATGAGATTGATGATGCCTTGGTATAAAAGAAGGCTTGATGAACTAAAGTAATGAGATTGATGATGCCTTGGTATAAGAGAAGGCTTGATGAATTAATAGAATGAGATTAGTGGATCGGAGTGTCACGTTCCGACACATAGTATTAAGGGATCGGGTGTCACGAACCGATACGTAGAATTAGGGGATCGGAGTGTCACGTTCCGACACATAGTATTAAGGGATCGGGTGTCACGAACCGACACGTAGAATTAAGGGATCGGAGTGTCACATTCCGACACATAGGATTAGGTGATCGGGTGTCACGAACCGACACGTAGAATTAGGGGATCGGAGTGTCACGTTTCGACACATAGTATTAGGGGATCGGGTGTCACGAACCGACACGTAGAATTAGGGGATCGGAGTGTCACGTTCCGACACATAGTAGTAGGGGAGAAGAGTGTCACGTACCTACACAAGAGAAATAAAGATAATGAATCTGGAAAGATGTTAATATACTCAATCTAATGAACCTAATTCCCAAATAAGTATGGTAATGAGGCTTGAGTCCTCATGGATAAACTTTGTGGTACTTATTGATTATTATAGTACTTGTTGTTGCTACATGTTGAGTATTGTAGTTGATTTATGATATTAACTGATATATACTGTTTTCTATTTTGAGTTGGCCGATGATACCTACTCAGTACTTGTGGTTTGTACTGACCCCTACTTGTATGTTTCTTTCTTTGTTATTTGTTGAGTGCACCAAGCGTGCCGTCGTCTTCAAATCAACCGCAACTCTAGCCAGTCTTCATTTCACCGGAATTCAGGGTGAGCTAATGCTTCTAGCTTGGACTGGATCTTCTTTTCATGTCTTGATGCCTCGAATCTATGGCATGGACTAGCTATTACTTATTTTAGCTTTCTTAGATACTCTTAGTTTTAGTAATTGAGGATAGATGTTCTTGTGATGATGACTTCCAGATTTTGGGGATAATAATAGTTGTTGAGTTTTTAGAAGTTATTAATTGATTTTCATTAATGAGTTTAAGTCTTCCGCATTATATTCTGTTATTACATTGAAATGTTGGGTTTTGTATTGGTTGATTCGCTCACATAGGAGGGTAAGTGTGGGTGCCAGTCGCGGCTCGGTTTTGGATCGTGACAAGTTAGGTCTTAGGTTTTCGGGTGCACCAGTTAGTTTATTTCGGTTAGTCCTAGGTTAGTTAGCTAGTTAGATAAGTTAGTTATAGCTAGATTTGGTTAGGAAGCTCAGCCCTACATGGCTTGACCACCACATGTGCGCCTGCAGCTAACCACCCTAACTGAGTTCTTACACATGTGCTTGCACATGGGTTGCTGCTCATTTTACTTGTCCGAAGTATCCTCACTATATCTTTGGGCACTGCTTACTCTACATGATCATTTTGAATGATCATGTGCTATGGTACCTATGCTTGACACTTGGATGCCTCGTACATTATGTGTTAAATTGATAATCAATATTTTAGCTTAGGGTCTTCATTGCGGGTACATTTCTTGAACAAGCTTGTTAACACTTAGAAAATTGGCTAACACCTTTATAAGCCAATATTTTATAATATGCCCAATCTTTTTTTAATATTGGGATTCCTATGTTCCCCAATACGTATTCTTAGAAACTTACTAGGCTCTTCACTAGACATGTAAATTTTTTGGAATTTTACAGTGTCTGACATCAACAAGATTTGTAAATATTTTCCAATAGTTCTTGATGTTGAAAAATGTAATTTGATATTTTTTGGTAGATGCTTGTACATGTTGAGAGTGGTGTTTTTGTTTGCTCCTATTTTGAACATTTTGAGTTCATTTCGACTCAATCATTGTTTGATATTTGTACAAGGTGTTTCGCTCTTATTCTCAACTGCTTTTTTTCTTCTGAAGTACTTCAATGACTTTTCTACAATCACAGAAAAGTTGTTAATTTTGGGGCGTGTTCTCCCTTTGACTTCTTCTTATTTATTGAACGCATGAATATGATGATCTTGAGGTAATCTTATAGACTTGCATCCACAGAAACATTGTTAGTTTTTTGAAACAAACTGATTTGTGTTTACTTCTTCAAACGCTTGCTCCTTGTCTTGCTATCTTTAATTGATCACTTTGATCTCTTTCTACTGGATAGACATTAGATGAAATTATACCAAATATATTCCACATTAAAAATCTTTTGCGAATCGATTTGGGAAAGGTCATTGTCAAATATCATGTCATGCATAGCTTAAACGAACATCCTTAGTTCAAAACATTCGGGGTGTCAAATGACTTGTTTATGGAGAATTGAAAAGATCCTTGAAGCTTGAGAAGTTTCTGACATGGTTCTCCTGAAATCCTCCATGGTTGGAAAGTTTTGTATTTGACTCTGAAATCAAATGGTGTTTGAGATTATTGAAGTTGACTTTGAACTTTAACGATGCCAGAGGTCATTTGAAGTTAGTTGCAAACTTCTAGTGGTGCTTGAAGAAGCTTTTGAGGCCATTCTCAACAATTTGTACAAGTTAGATGTCTAGAATATCTTAAATCGTCGATAGATATCTCAAGAAATTTCAAAATCTCTAAAAAATTCTATCCCAATTTCAATTCTCAAAGTGACTTTAGTCTCTATTTGATGGAGATCTTATTCTTGAAAAATTTTGCGTCCCTCTCAAAAATTTTGTCTCGCTTAGATGTCTCGGTGTACCTCGATTGTTGATACATGACTTGTATAATTTGGAGACCTCCTCAAAAATTGTGTCTCAGTTGCAACTCACAATGTATCTTTTGATAGTGACTTGAAATTTATGCTTAGGGGTTCTAAAAATTATTCGAAGAAGAGTGATTTAGAATATCTCAAAATAAAGCAACATTTTCACACGAGGAGAGGTAGGGAAGGTAAAAACATCCATTCACATTTTATTCTTAAATATTCAAGTTCTCATAAAGCCTCAAATTGGTGGATTTGTTAAACACATCTCTTCACATCTTATTCTTAAATACTCAGGATCTCATAAAACCTCAAATTTATAATCTCAACGAGAGGAAGTTTAAACACATTCCATCACACCGTAAACTTAAGTATTTGAGATCACACAAAAACTCAAATTTGTGATCTCAAGACGGAGACGTTAAACATAATCCTTCACACTTTATGCTTAAATATTCAGGATCTCATATAGCCTCAAAATTTGTGTCCCACGACGGAAACCTTAAACACATCCCTTTATATCTTATGCTCAAATATTTGGGATCTCATAAAGCCTAAATAGTATGATCTTAAGGTGGAACATTAAACACATTCCTTTAAACCTCAAGATCAAATTCTTGTGTTATAATTAAAATCACTCTATTATGTAACCTATCTCTAGAATATGCAAATATTTCTTCCATGAACCTACAATTACAAAGAGTAACAAAAATAACAAACAAAAAAAAAATATACCTTGCAGACTCAAAGCTACTGTTAAAGATGTTATGATTTGTGTCGAAACATTATTAAACTACACGTATTTATAGACCCAATAAAGAGGCATGTTCTTTTTTAATTGATAAGCTAAGAAATGATACATTATAGTTCTTGACCGCAAATTTGGAAGCGGTACCTTTGTCACAATCCGAATGAAAAAAGGGGTGATATTTAGAATTTAATGCTCGACAAAGTCAAGCCACTATTTCTTGTCACGTAATTACAGAAAAAAAGTTTTAAAAATTATTTAATTCAAAACAATAATCCATATTGGTCTATTTTTTTTCATTTTAAAATTAAAGTATCAAGTTAATACTTCAAGTTGAATATTTAAAAGATAAAAATTCTTGACAAGACTTGAAGTAGTCGGCATTTGTAACATTTAAAATTTGTTGGAGATTCTGATTGTATTATATTCAAGATATACTAATCAAAATAAATATTGTAAATAAAATATAATTGAATTAATTATTTGAATCTAAAAATATGAATTTAATTACTCTTCAATTTCATTGGAGTAGAAGCTCACTTTGCCAAGCCCAGTGGCTTCTCATCCTACAGGTCTAATTCGGTGTTACGTGTCAAATGACGTGTCACGCCAAGTCAAATGAAGAAACCAATAGAATCATGCATGTCATGTGTAAAAAAGGAATTACATGCCTATCTCAATCAAAGTGAAATAAAAATGTGTCACGTGTGCAAGTGACATATTTTGGCCAATCAAATATCATCATGTCACTTAAATTTGAATACAAGTATATGTCAAGAATAAGTGATTGACGATAAATATCAAATATTCCATAAAGCTTGTAATACTCATATCTGAAATTAAATAAATATGATTGTAGCAATATTTCTAGTATTTACTTGTTTAATGACGCAAATTTTATTCTTATGTATAGATTTAATTTATTGTTCTTTGCCCTAACTCTAAAAGTTTGTACATTTGTCAAGTGAACTTCAGATGTCCTGATATGATTAACCAAAAGAAAAAGAACATTAGTAATGTGAAAATTCATTTGAATTTTTTAAATTTATTCTAGAAAAAGATTTAAATATGTCATCTGACTTTGACAAAAGACGCATATATGTCATTGTTGAAGTTTATCTCATCTATTTCATTTTTGTTTGAGAAAAGACTCATTCACTTCATTATTTATTAACGGAAAATATAGTTACGATTTTATGAAACCATTTTTATACGTGGTCACTAATTAAATCATTTTATTGAAGGAAAAAGACTCAAATATAACATCAACTTTTATTAAAATTTTGGCTTATCTGTGTCATTTCAGTTAACAAATAATTCTATTTATCAAACAATAATAGCATGAATGAATAACAAATAATATAAAAAAAGTTCGATGATACATTTGAGTTATTTTTACCCTTTTTTAGAAAACATTCTCTGACACCAATTGATAATTTTCACGGCTTATTAATTTACTCTAAATCTAACTACTAGTGAAATAACTTGTCTAATGTTTTTAGCGAAGAAGTAAGAGTAACAAGTAAAAACACTATACTTTTACATGGAAAACATCCAACTCAAAAGAAATGATTGGGACGTAACCCATGTTGACACCCATTTTTTGCTCTCCACAATATAAATTAATCATCGAGCTTTTTAAATTTTCAACCATTTAAAATAATTGACTTTATAAATATTTTCCAGGTCATTTTAAATAGTTTCGTAATTTTTAAGATTTTAAACAAATATATATATATAGATATATATATATAGATATAGATATAGATATATATAGAGATAGAGATATAGATATATAGAGATAGATAGATAGAGAGATATATAGATATATAGATAGAGATATAGAGACAGAGATACATATACAGATATAGATATAGAGATATGTAGATATATATAGATATGTATATAGATATATATATATATGTATATATATATATGTATATCTCTATATATGTATATCTATATATATATATATATATATATCTATATATATATATATCTATATATATATATATATATATATATATATAATTTGTATGTATTCATGGATATTCCAAAATTATCTCTTAGGATTTTATTTTAATATTAAATTAGTTTATTCTCAAGTGATCGCTATAGTTTTGGATTAATGAGTTTTTATGAAATTCATAATATTTTTCAAGTATTTTTTGTGTAAGTTTTGTCTAATAAATATGTTTTTATAGTTATGTATATAATTAGTATAGTTTATAAATATTTGAAAATCATCACAAAAGATTTTACATCTTAGTTAAATATTTGGGATAATGCTCAAGTACCCCCTCAACCTATGTCAGAATCTCAGAGACACACACGTAGGCTAAAAAGGGGTAGAAAATTACTTATAAAATAAGTTCAGGGGGGTAATAGGACCTTAGTATAGTATAAGTGTGTCTCTGGGATTTCGGGCATAGGTTGAGGGGGTACTTGGACATTATCCCTAAATATTTTGTCAATTTAGTTTGGTTTTAATGTTAAATTAGTTAGTTTATAATTAAGTTAATTATTGAAAAATATGAATCCCATTAATTAATTTGTATTAACTCGTATAATTTAAATTTAAGGCAAATTTACCAATTAATTCAAGGGATAATTGTTGAGAATGACATACTAATAAATTAAATTAAATACAGTAGCTACCCTTTTAGTTATTTCCTTTAATAAGCAAAATTTTGTTCACTTTGCTATTATAGGACCCCACTATTTTGAATAAATTATCAAAAAAAAATGGAAGTTTTTTCTTTTCCCTTCATTTTATACAATCTCTTCTCCTTTCCTTCAATTTCTCCCTAATCTTCTCCAAAAATTCAATTTCAAGTTTCAAATTCCTCTAGCACGTCCTCTTCAAAACTACCACAAAAATTTCAGGAACCGCCAAAAACTCATCTCATTCTATCAATTTTAGTTTATTTTTTTCAATTCTTTCAAACTACTTTTTCACTTCAGTTCGTAATACGTACAAATTTTTTATTCAAACAATGGATGCCCAATCTCCATCGGAGGGATTCACAAGAGGTATACCATTGTATGTCGAAAATAATGTTGAACACCTATCGTTTTCATTGGGTCAAACTTAGGATTTTGGGCAATGTTCAAATTGAATACAATGCAAGATATCATATTCAAATTGAGGAATATACCAATTAGATTAGTGGATGGAGGTCAAATAAGAAAAGGAAATATAAAAATGATGTTTATACAGTACAAATTAATAAAAATAAAACTATTTGTCACGACCCAAAACCGAGCCGCGACTGGCACCCACATTTACCCTCCTATGTGAGCGAACCAACCAATCTAACCCTTAACATTTCAATAATAATATCGACATAAAGTAATGCGGAAGACTTAAACTCATTAATAAAAAAAATTCAAAAACTATTATTATTATCCCCAAAATCTGGAAGTCATCACCACAAGAACATCTATCCTCCAATTACTAAACTAAGAGTATCTAAGAAAACAAAAGCAAGTAAAAGCTAGTCCATGCCGGAAGTTCAAGGCATCAAGACTTGAAGAAGAAGATCCAGTCCAAGCTAGAAGCATTAGCTCACCCTGAAGATCCCGTGTGACGATGACTGGCTAGAATTACTGTTGAGTTAAAGACGACGGCACGTTTGCTGCACTCCACAAATAACAAGGAAGAAAACATAAAAGTAGGGGGTCAGTACAACCACAAGTACTAAGTACATATCATCGGCTAACTCAAAATAGGGAGCAATATATATCAAGTAATATTATAAAACCAACTACGATACTTAACATGTAGCAACAACAAGTACTATAATCATCAATAAGTACTAACAAGTTCATCCATGAGGACTCACGCCTCAATATCATACTCATTTGGGAATTAGGTTCATTAGATTGAGTATATTAACATCTTTCATGATTCATTATATTTCTTCCACTCGTGTCGGTACGTGACACTCCGCTCCCTCATTATCTTTATTCCTCTTGTGTCGGTACGTGACACTCCGATCCCCTACTACTATGTGTCGGAACGTGACACTCCGATCCCCTAAATCTACGTGTCGGTTCGTGACACCCGATCCCCTAAATCTACGTGTCGGTTCGTGACACCCGATCCCCTAAATCTACGTGTCGGTTCGTGACACCCGATCCCCTAAATCTACGTGTCGGTTTGTGACACCCGATCCCCTAAATCTACGTGTCCGTTCGTGACACCCGATCCCCTAAATCTACTTGTCGGTTCGTGACACCCAATCCCCTAATCTCATTCTATCAATTCATCAAGCCTTCTCTTATACCAAGGCATCATCATTCTCATTACTTTAGTTCATCAAGCCTTTTCTTATACTAAGGCATCATCAATCTCATTACTTTAGTTTATCAAGCCTTCTTTATTACCAAGGCATCATCATTAACAAAGAGATTAGGGTTTTTGAAGATTTGGGATTCGATAACTTCATCATGCTCATATAATCACAATTATATAATCACATTCATACAAGCATACAATTAAGCACATAGCAGGGTTTACAATACTATCAATACATATCATTCACTATTAAGAGTTCCTACGAATATCGTAAAAACCATAACCTACCTCCACCGAAGATTAGTGATCAACAAGCAATTTCGCAAGCTTTGTTTTCTCTCTTCCTCGTTCGATCAATCCTCTCTCTCTCTCTTGTTCTTTATATTTTTCTTATTCAAAACCCTCCTTCTTTTACCCTAATTAGCATATAATTAAGAATAAAAGATGGCAATAATAACCCGCTAATTAACTTAAGGTTACCTCTTTTAACCCCCAAGTAATTAGACTTATTAATATTAACCCTCTCACTTTATAATTAAAGTAGGAATAGTCCAAAACGTCCCTTAAAACATGTAAAGAAATCCGACCCCAACCTGTGACGGCCCGTCGTGCCTGCGACGGTCCGTCCTGCAGGTCGTCGCAAATTTCTGAGACTCAATTTTCACTAAAGAGTCTGTGACGGTCCGTCACACCTGTGACGGTCCGTCCTGCACTTCCGTCACGACGTTTAGAGAATTGTTCCCAGTACCAAATTCTCAAGAGTTGAAGTGTTTTGAAACGGGAGCTCACGACGGTTCGTCGAACCTGTGACGGTCCGTCCTACAGGTCCGTCACAGAGTTCAGAGAGTCGATTTCAGTACTCAGATTTCAGAATTCCTAAGTTTTTTGGAACGAGACACCCTCGACAATCCGTCGTGCCCATGACGGTCCGTCGTGCCCATGACGGTCCGTCGTGCCCATGACGGTCCGTCGTGGTGTCCGTCGTCTCAGCCAATTTTTCCAGAAATAAAATCTGCTGCTCAAAACGACTAAACAGGTCGTTACACTATTGGTTCTCGATCATTGGAGCATGATAAGGTATCCGTATAATCAACATTTATGTATATGTTTTGATTTTATATTATTTTTATATTTTTGTGTTGATTCATGTCTTATACTCTTGCTTATACAATTGTGGTTGTATAAATGTATAATCTATTTTAGTATCTGTTTTTGTGTCTCTATTTTAATAACTATTTTAGTATCTGTATTTGTGTCTTAATTTTAATATATGTTTTAGCAAAAATGTATATGCATTTTTTTTCAGGTTGTTACATTTTAAGGTAAAAGGGAACCAACATACATACCTCAGATGCAGTTACACAAATATTGAAGTAATGAATGTGTTAGCTACAAAGCTTACTGATTCACACTATAAATAATTATATAGAACTACATGTTTTACCCAATTATCTGGCATTCATAAATGTCATATTCAAGCACAACTTATTAGGTGCAAGTTTTGAGAGAAATTGCTCAAAAACTGCAATCTTGATACATGTGAATGACACCACTCTGCGATTCACCATTCGTTACTTTGCTATAATAACTGGGTTAGAATATTCAAACAATGAGAAATATTTTGTCTTTAATACTAGAGAACCAAACAGATTATTCATTATTATTTTGAAGTAGGAAAATTGTCACCAAAAGTCAATTGGTTGACAAGTTTAATAAAAAGGTTTGGGTGGATAATGATGATGATATTGTGAAGTTTTCTATATTGTTCTTGTTGACACCCATTTTTTATCGACCTTTAACTATTTTTAGGATGCTATTCGATTAAATACATATTTTAAAATTTATCTTAAGTCTAGAATTTTAGTCGATTTTTCATAAAAAGTTATATATTTTAGTATGTTTACTTTAGAAAATTATTGTAAATATTATTAGAATGTTTCAAAATTATTTATAAATTTCGAAATAATTGTTTCATTCAAATGTTTTAAAATTTAAGAGGTTTTAATTATATAAAAAAATTTAGTATTTTAATTGTATAGCAAATTCCTTAATTTTCCTAAAAATTCTTTAAATATTAGCCCATTCTATTCTAATTTCCTTCAATTTTAACCACCCCAATTCAAATTTCATAGTAACCACCATTTCATTTCAATTCTAGCCAATTTCTATTTAAGTTATGGTCATTCCATATCCAATCCATTTTTATTTAAGACTCATTATATTTTTAATCTCACCCGTCCATCCCGTAGATTAAATCCTAGTTGCTTATATAATTTTCAGCTAGCGGTAAAGATCAACCCTTTACTTTTCTATCTAAAAAGACCAAAACCCCAAAAATTTGTTAGGTCGTTTATAAAATCTGTTTTGATGAAAATGGGGCGCAACAGAATGACGAACCACTGGAAATATTAGGTTCTAACAACTACGTGTTTAATGTTATTTATGTGGGGTTTGCTTTATATGGTTATCTCCTTATTTGTTAGGTGATTTACATGTTTTGTTATTATTATTTTTCCTTATTCATTTTCTACTTTTCATGTTCCACCCTTTCCCTCTTCCTTATTTGTTTATTGATATGTTTCACCCTTTCCCTTTCCCTTTCCCTTTCCCCTAATTTGTTTACTTGCATGTTTAATCTTATACCCTCTTTCCTTATTTGTGTTATTTTTAACATATTTAATTTTCTTTACTTATTATTGTATTTAATTATTTATTTATCATTTTTATAAATTGTCATTTGTTATCGCTTTCCAATCTAATTGCTAAATGTTACTGCTTTGATAATTGGCATTCAGCTCATACTGCGACCCTCTTCTTTTTTATTCTCATGATGGTGTGTGATTGCACATCTCATAAATACTCCAATTCACTTCAAACACCTTTTATTAGAGAGATGAATGAGGCATGACTGATGGGGATAGTTTTACTACCGTAGAAACATATGCCTTCTCGCATAGAATCCCTTTCAAGTCCGTGTCAAGCCGATTCTTATAAATATTGATTAATTCATACATGTTGCATAAGCCCTAGGTGGTTTGACCCTTGGTGTCAATCCACATAATTAATAACCACCCTATCGTCTAAAGGGCTCCAACACTCTTTAGACAAATTGCATACTTATGTGTCAATATGATCATAATAGTTAAATCAAGCCAAACCATGTCAAAATGGAGTTTAGAATTTTACTCGTAATTACTCCAAATTGGAAAAATATGTTTGAATTAATCATTGTGCATCGCTTATGTGTCGTCTTAGGCCTGCCTCAGGCTCAACAAGGTTCCTTGCATTTTAGGCCATTCATAAGCCTTTGTGTTTGTTCTCGTGTTATCAAATATGTTACTAACTTCTTCTCTGTGTTTTTTTATATATGTTTTCCCTTCCGTAAGGTTGATTCGTGCTTACCACTCTCGATCTGAAGGGCCTTCTATTTCGTCTCATTGTTCTAGTAATAAAGATAAAGTTTTATGGAGAATAACAACGGTATTATAGAGAATTAAAAGGAAAAGTATACACCTAAAACAATGAGGTGATATCAAGGTTGGAACAAAAGATTTTATAAATACAAGAACAATTATCTCATGTTCGCAATTCGAATGCATTACTTTATGAGGTCAACACCATTGTTAGAGCTCAATCCATGCTCACAGAACTTTTTTCCTTAGCTAACCTTATATCATACCCTCAAACTACCTCAAATAACGTTCCTTTTCGAAAAAACCAAAATCCACATCATACACATCCACCACTATACCAACATGTTATATCCAACAAAATTTGTTTAGCTCCACCAAATGCCTCATATTCTCATACCACTTTACATGCCTGCGATATACCTCAAACTTCCATTAGCAATGCTTCTTATATTCCTAATCTGGAAACACAGATTGAATTCCATTTATGTTGATTATCATGTCCATCACCATTATAAATTAGAGATTTCTCAAAAGGATAAATTGGTATAAGCTATGACAGAAAAGTTGGAGAAGTTGAACGTTCGAAGGCAACATGTTGAGGATAATAAAGAGATAGAAGGGTTGAGTTTTGAGGACCTGTGCATACATCTTTAATGTCTAATTACTTTAGGGATACATACCACCTATGTTTGAAATGTTCAACGGAATTGGAGATCCGAAGGGACATCTAAAAATGTATTTTGAAAAGCTGATGCGAGCTTGCAAAATGAACAAATTCACATGAAATTATAAGTTATGAGCCTTACTGCAGAGGCATTGTCATGGTATATCAATCAAGATTTCAATAAATTGTTGAAGTGGATGATATGTCCATCGATTTTATAAAAAGTTTTGGATTTAGTGTTGAGAATGCACCTGATTAGTTTTGCATTCAAAATTTAAAGAGGAAACCTATAAAATCATTTCGAGAATATGCTATAAAGTGGAGGTCTAATACTGCTACGGTACGAACCCCGATGGATGAATCACATATGAAAGAACTTTTTATGCGCGTCCAAGAGCCACACTATTATGAGAGGATGATGCTAATATAGGATGGTAAGCTTGCCAACATCATAAAATTAGGTGTGAATATTGAAGAAGGTTTAAAGGAAGCCAGAATAACATATTTGAAGGCGCTACAGGTGTTATATCCGGGCTTACCCTCTAGATGTTACTGACGTTGTCGTCCTCTTTGAGGACTAAGACTAGCTTCTTAGCTTACATCATTACATTCATAGGTCAAGTTTAGCGAAAAATTTTAAACGTTTTTCTACACCACATCGAGGTTTACATTGAGCTCTATATACACATAATCGATATATATATATATATCGAGTATACATAGGCCTTCCGTATAAGGAAGATTACTTATTCTTCTACTTTAATTTCACATAGATATATAGACTATAACATAGTCGTCTCAACTCATAACCGTCTAATATAAGAGTATATCAAATTGGGCCTAGCCCATACATCAATACAATAAGACCACATATAGGTCATACAACGTTTGTATCAGAGTCTTAAAATTAAACAACTTCATAGCTTGTATATATTAAGAGTTTATAATATGTTTTCAGCCAGTGTTTCTTTATATTGCAATTACTTTTAAACTGCGTATATTGAATAAGAGTTAGTAGACCATGAGTTGAGTAGAGCCAAGGTAAGTGTTCTTTCTTACTCTCTTTCAAGCTTAAGTGTGTTTAGAATTCCAACTCGCATACTCGTACATTCAGTGTATTGATGCCAGTTGGCCTGCATCGCTTCATGATGCAGATGGAGGTAACCAGGAACAGCACGCAGCACACCATTGATCCCGTTCAGCACTCCACGGTCACTTGGTGAGCCTCCTTGCATTCCCAGAGGACATTCCCTTTATTGTTTTTCTAGCTTAGTTCATTAGGATGTTATTAGGTCTTTCCAACATTCATCTTAGTCGGTTTAAAGACTTCGTAAACAGTTAGTAGTTCAGTAGTATTTTCATTTTCATTTTATATTAAACACTTTATTTTCCATTTTGTCCAGTTTGAATGTTTAAGACTTTTAAAAAGGTCAAGATAATATTTCTATTCAGTTCAGTTTAGTTCTTTCATTCTTACAATTATGATTGTTTTCATCCGCTGAGTTAAGTAAGTTAGGTCAAGGGTTCGCTCGAGGCCAGCAATGGTCACCGAGTGCCGACCACACCCAGCGTGTAGGCTCCGGACGTGACATTTATATACTAACAATATAAATCTTGGAGTACATTTATGTTGAATATATACATATACATTATTAGGCTTATAGGATCTGAAGGAATATTGATTGTATTGAAGTGTTAACTTAATAAGGGAATACATGGGAGATATATATAGGAGATATGGGAAGGAGTACTAATCCTAATAGGACTAGGATTAAGGAGTACTAATCCTAGTAGGACTAGGATTAGTACACAGTAAATACTAATATTATTTAATACTATCTGTTATTATCCCCCCTCAAGCTGAGCTGAGCAGAAGCGAACGGAAGCTTGGAACTGAGGTAATCGTGCTGTCGGCTCGGGAGAGGCTTGGTTAGAATATCAGCCGGTTGTTCTTCAGTGGGTACATACTGCATAGTCATGGTGCCGGCCTGAACTTCATCGCGAACAAAGAGACAATCGGTATCAACATGCTTCATTCTGGTGTGTAGGACGGAATTCTTGGCCACAGAGATGGTTGATTTGTTGTCACAATAGAGAGCAGGAACAATGTGAATGGCGCGCAGTTCGCGAAGAATATATGTGACCCACATGGTCTCAGCAGTAAGAAGAGCAAGGGCGCGGTATTCAGCTTCAGTCGAGGACCGAGAGACCTTGAGTTGGTTTTTTGTACACCAGGAGATCATGTTTGGCCCCAAAAAAACGAGAAACCCCGATGTAGATTTTCGGTTATTTTTATCATTCGCCCAATCTGAATCTGAGAAACCCCGAAGCTCCAAGTCCCCAGGTCGAATGAGTAAACCACGACCAAGAGTGCCAAAAATGTACATGAGAATGCGTTTTAGACAATGGTAATCATGTTCACTTGGTTGATTCATGCGCTGAGCAACTCGGTTGACAGCAAACTGGATGTCAGGATGGGTAATGGCCAGACTGTAGAGCCCCAATGAGGCTGCGGAAGTGGGTGATATCGGCAAAGGGGGTGTAGGCTCCATTCGTAGACGAAGAGACTGCCATCGGTGTTGGTTGACTGGTGCATTTTTCCAGTCCGGCTTTCTGCAACAGATCTCGAGCATATTTTGACTGATGAAGAAACAAGCCGCTGCTTGTCCGAGAAACCTCCATTCCCACAAAATAATGTAACGGGCCAAGGTCCTTCATTTTGAAGGTAGTATGCATAGCTCGAGTGACATCCGGAATGAGAGCTGCAGTAGAGCCTGTAATAATGATGTTATCTACATAGACAAGAAGAATGACTGTACCATGTGCTGAATGTCGAGTAAACAGACTCGTGTCGTGTACGCAACACGTGAAGCCGAGTCCCTGGAGGAACGTTTTCAGATGTGTGTACCAAGCACGGGGGGCTTGCTTGAGCCCATACAGAGACTTCTGTAATTTGCAAACATGTTGAGGGAAGCGAGGATCAACATAGCCCGGTGGTTGCGTCATGTAGATAGTTTCATCAAGCATGCCATGAAGAAAAGCATTGGAAACATCCAACTGATTGATGAGCCAATTGTTGCGCACGGCGAGTGACAGTACCAGGCGAATGGTTTCCTGCCGAATAACAAGACTGAATGTCTCGGAGTAATCAAACCCATACTCCTGATTGTAGCCTTTAGCAACCAAACGAGCCTTGTACCTTGAAATACTATCATCCGCATTGTGTTTAATTTTGTACACCCATTTACAGCCCACTGGGTGCCGCCCATGGGGCTTAGGTACAAGAACCCAAGTTTTCTTATCAGTCAAAGCCTTAAACTCGTCATCCATAGCATGACGCCAATAAGAATTTTTTGAGGCAACAGAGTAGGTTGTTGGTTCACTATCAGGAAGGTGTGTATTTGGTAGTATGGTAGCCTGAAAGGTTTTGGGTTTAAAAATACTGGCTTTGCCACGGGTTAACATGGGATGAGTATTGGGGGGTGGCACGGGCGGTGGTGATTCGGGGGTGGCCGGGAAGGACCCAAAATGGATCGGGATGGAGATGTTGTGGGTATGGGGTGGTTTGGGTTGGTTGTGAGTGTGGGTGGTGGTTGCGAGTGTATTGTGGGTGACGGTCGAAGGGGTGATGAGGGCTGGTTGGGTAGTGGGTGGAGGTGTGGGGGAAGGTGGTGAGGGACCCTGTGAGTATGTTGGAAAAAGGGGAAGGACGCCAATGAATGATTTATTTGTGGAGGAGGAAATAGACTCGTAGGGAAACTCATTTTCGATAAATTTGACATGACGAGATATGTATACTTTATGAGTTTGTGGGTCAAGATAGTGATAA
Organism: Solanum peruvianum; assembly: GCA_027705065.1. Classification (NCBI taxonomy): domain Eukaryota; kingdom Viridiplantae; phylum Streptophyta; class Magnoliopsida; order Solanales; family Solanaceae; genus Solanum; species Solanum peruvianum. The sequence continues at coordinate 9,229,815 of JAKWJD010001766.1, read as the reverse complement.
CCCTTGGAGGTAGGATGATAGCCCAAAATAAATACAAGGACAGGATCGGGGTTGTAATTTGTGAGTAATATGAGGGCGTAGCCAAGGGTAGGCAAGACACCCAAAGACGCGGAGGTTGGTATAATTGGGAAGTTCTTGGTAAAGGAGTTGATAGGGTGATTTGTTGGAGAGAGTGTGACTGGGCATTCTGTTAATGAGGTAGTTTGCGGTGGCTAGAGCTTCTACCAAAAGGAAAAAGGGAGATGAGATTGATGTAGAAGAGTAACCACCGTTTCAATGAGATGGCGATGCTTACGGTCAGCCACACCATTCTCTTCGGGAGTGTATGGACAGGAGGTTTGATGTATAATTCCCAGGGATTGCAGAAACTGGACAAAGATGTTATTGACATATTCCTTTCCATTGTCACTTCGAAATAGTTTAACATGAGAATTGAATTGTGTTTTGACCATTTTTTCAAAAGTGACAAAGGTGGTGTATGCTTGTGATTTGTGTTTTAGTGGGTACAACCAAGTGTATTTTGTAAAATCATCCACAAAACAAATATAATAGCGAAAACCAGCAAATGAAGGAACAGCAGTAGGACCCCATAGGTTAGAATGAATAAGTTGAAAAGGTGCAGTTGTACGCTTCTCAGATAAAGTAAAAGATAATTTATGAGATTTAGCAATTGAACAGGAGTCACAATTGTTTACATGAATGGAAGAAAAACCTAATTGAGACATTAAAGAATTTATTATTTGAGTAGACGGGTGACCCAGACGACTGTGCCACAACAGAATGTGGCCATCAGCCGAAAAAGCCACCGAAACCACAGGAACGCTTTCTGAAACTGGGTGGGCAGACGAACTTGTGCCAGGAAGAACGTACAGACCATGCTCACAGGGGACCTGAAAATCACCCTCTTGGTAGTATTGTCTAGGATCTGAAAATCATTAGAGGTGAACAAGAGTGAGCAATTATTGTCTTTTGTGAATTGGTGAACTGAACGGAGATTGGATTTAATAGAAGGGACGTGGGTAAGGTTACCTAGGTGAAAGATAGCGGTGGGGGTTTTAATGGTACCCGTGCCAGTGTGAGAAATATTAAGGGACTGACCGTTGCCAACGGTAATACCATTGGAGCCATGATATGGATTTTGAGCGTTAAGCTTGGATAGATCAGAAGTAACGTGCATGTTGGCCCCAGTATCCAACAGCCATTCAGAGGAAGGGCCGGCTTCAGATGCATAATTAGCACGGTTATCACTATTTCGGCTCTCCTCATACCGAAACCAGCAATGAACAGCGGTGTGTCCTTTTTTCTGACAGATTTGACAAGTTGGACGATCCCGCTCGTAAGTACCCTGCCCACCGCTGGAAGATGACTGCCCGCCGCTGCCGAAGGAGTGCAGGCTGTTGTTGCTGCCGTGATCCTGACCGTCGTACGGCGGACGACTGCCTGCCGACCGCCGCGCCCGCGGCCTCCGCTGTTTCTGTAGTAGCCGCCGCGGCTCCCCTGCCGGCCTCCACCACGCCCCCCGCGATAGTTCTGGCTTGCGGTGAGGGAGGTAGGCGGCTCCATAACAGCGGCTTCTCGGAGAAGAAGTTTACTCTTCAGATCCACGTTGATTTCTTCACTTTTTAGCCACGAGGAGAGAGTAGCCAGGTCAACGGGCGTTGGATTGATGCGAACCGCCTGTTTAATGAAGGAGTAAGCTGATGGGAGCCCCCGAACGACGCACATGACGAGATCTTTTTTGGGAATAATTTCATTCACGGTGTCGAGGGCTGTGATGATGGTGGAGACCTTGTCTAAATACTCCGCCATAGTTTTTGTGCCTTTGGTAATTATGTGGAGACGATCACACAATTGAAAAATATGAGAGTGGGAAATTGATGCATAGCGTGTTGCGAGGGCCGTCCACAGGGCTGAAGCAGTTGTGTAGTATCGGACGTGTTTCTGAACCGTGGGAGAGATGACCGCAATCAAACATGATCGGATCTGGCCATCCACGGCCTTCCAGGCGGCATGGGCCGGATTGGTTTTTTTCTGATTTGTCCGTGGGGGTGATGACTGCCGGTGGCGGTTCTGTACTTCCATCGACGTATTTGAGAAGGTAATTGGCCTCAAGGGCTGTAAAAACGGTGATTTTCCATGTAGGTTAATTTATGTCTGATAATTTTTTGGGAATCAGGGCATGAAGATGCCTGAGAAGGAGTTTAACGCCAGAAGGAAGTGAATCGAGAGGATCCACCTCGGTTGTCATGGGGCTCTTGATACCATGAAGGAATATTGATTGTATTGAAGTGTTAACCTAATAAGGGAATACATGGGAGATATATATAGGAGATATAGGAAGGAGTACTAATACTAATAGGACTAGGATTAAGGACTACTAATCCTAATAGGACTAGGATTAGTACACAGTAAATACTAATATTATTTAATACTATTTATTTAATACTATCTGTTATTTGGATCATTCATAAAGTATAACTATACAAACCACTTCAATAACATCATATATTTACAAAAAGGGAAAATCAATATAACTAATACAAATAGAGTACAAATATATAGTTCAATATAGCTTATACATATATTATTTCAATAGTCAGCTTATACAAATATAATAAAATGTTCAATTTAACTTATACATATTGAATTTCTGTACATGATGTACAAATATACACCAACGATAATTCATACTATATACAATAGCATACATACAAAAGGAAAAACAAAACTGATCACAACTAATAGGACATAACAAATTTATTTCATCATCAACATCTCAACTTATAAAGTTTAAACATAGAATCAGTTGAGAACAACATTAATGTTTCTATAAAATTGAATTTTATACTCCAATATAATTGTAAGAGCTTATTAAACTTTTTGATGTTCTACGTGAACGTCTATTTTGACCTTCAACTCCACATGTGCTACATGTATGCTTCCCTTTGAGACCAATCAATTCACGTTTTGTTTTTGAACGAGGTTTACTTTTTGGCCTTCCTTGAAGGTCTTTTGAATTTTAGAGGTCGAACTTCATCATTAATTGTGTATTTATTTAGCTATCATCCATTCTGCTACATTAGACAACGGATAAATCGGTATCTCATAAATCTTCAAAACAATCTTTGGTTTATACAAATCCGAGCAATTTCCATCAGCTACTAAATTTTTCCTCTTCAGTACAGCCCAATCATGCTCACATGGTATTTCTTCGTATTGGAACCTTCCACAGCTGCATGTTTTATTCTTGAAGCAGACCACAAAACTCTTACCATCATTCATCACATTATATATATATATATATATATATATATATATATATATATATATATATATATATATATATATATATATATATATATATATATATATATTCAGTTGATGGCACAACCTATTTCATACAAATAGATTTATGTATATGTAGAATTGTACTACATATACATAAAGCATACCCTCATTCATGTGCTCATTACTTCATTTTCAAACAGTATATTCTGAAATTCCAATCAATGTAGTGAATGTGCAGACTGTCTCGTGTTTGTTGTCATGATTCCATCTCCCAAACATCAGTCTAACCTCTTCCTAAAAATTAAAAATTGATAATTCACATGTAGACACTAATGCAACATTTATAATCTCTGCAAGGTTAGACATCATAGCCCATCCCCAATGAGTTTCTGCATAAAATTTTGGCCAGTACTTATCATATCCAGCTACCTCCAAATACTCTTTAACACCTACTTCAATTTTTTCTACCGTATTCATCATCCTATCAAACTCAACTTTATTGCAATCTTTGACATTGTATAAAAACGCATCTTAGCTCCTTGGAGGCCTTCCTAAGTTTCTTCTCTACATTACCCCACAAGTGACACATACAAGCATATGTGGCAGATTTTTATACATTTTTGTGATTGCCTTTATGATGCTCTCATTTCTATGTGAGACTACACACATATTACCCCTTTCCCTATATGCCTTTCTTAGTTGTACAAAAAATCAAGACCAAGATGCATTATCTTTCGAATAAATGATATCATAGGACAGTGGAAAAATATGTCCAATATTTTATATTTATATACAAATTAACATAAAATCACAAATATACATTCAAAAACAAAATGAAACATACCTGCTCTGCCCATTGTATTTGTAGCAACAAATGTTCCATTATACGGTCTTTTTAGGTGACTTCCATCAACAACTATGACAGGCCTGCAGTGATCAAAGCCTTGTATAAAAATATTCTATGCAATAAAAATATACAAAAACTCATTCTTTCTATTGTTTTTTTGTAGATACATATACGAGCCTAGATATGTAACATCTGTCATATACAAATATGCTGGAATTTTGTTGTAAGATGTAGTTATGGTGCCCCTCAATGAAATCAGAGCCTTTTTTTAGCCCTCCAAAACAATGAGTAATTTACATCAACTCCCAGATTTATATTCACTTCACTCCGATTATCATAAGGTGTATATTTTCTCTTGTGATCAACAAGCTTAGGCATAATAATCCCACCAATCAGCATGTTTGTCGCATGTTTTTCTGAATACACTTTATCCTTCTAAGGACAAGTATGATATCTATTAAATGCTCGGGTCCTAAACATTCTAGACTTGTTAACATTTGATGCTTTCATTAACCACTCACATTTATCAGAAATACATTTCAGTGTATAAATACATCATCAAATACAGCACATCACATCAATATACAAATAAATAAAACAACATATACAACCATATATTTGTATGTATAAACTAGTTACCTGATTGCATTTGACCTCACAATTTTATATTGAAATCTCTTTTCAATTGCATAGTTTTCCATCACTGATTTTAAAATGGCTTTGTTCTTATACACTTGGTCAATCTCCACGTACTTATCATAAGGATCTGAAATGACTCCATAGCAGCTCACTGACCCCAGAACACAAAGTGGATATACAAAATCACCAATTGAAAACTGCCTAGTATCAAATTCAGCAAGAAAATCATTACAAATTGATGTTACCATATAATTCTCCTGATTTGAAATTTGACATAGTTCAGTGATATTATAAAGGACCCCAAAATGAGCTAAGTGAATCTATAGACTATGATGAGTTTCATGAGTTAATAAGGTCTTAAAATGATGTATATAAGTGTTAGAAGTCATCTTGAATAGTTTGGATGAATTTGGAAGAAAAACGTTCAAGACGTTTTGAAGCTAGTCTAAGTTGAGCTAGTGTGTCGAAGAGTTTCGCAGTGGAGTTTTGGGGTATGGTATGAGGGTGAAATTTAGTATCAATGGTTCCTACACATAGATTATGAAATGCTTAAGTCAGTTGATGTGTATCTGGCACATAAGATTCGTTGTGAACAATAATAAGTATTAGTCCCTAAGTGTATTTATGGTCTATTACGAATACTGTTAATGATGTGTCTTGAACTTTTTATTTTTCTGTTTTTTTGGGGAATGACACATGAAACAATTCTTGTTTTTAATGTATATGGTACTATTAAATCTATGTATTAGTTTGTTTTTTGGAAGACTATTGTCAAAGATTGAAGACATCTGTTAGAAAAATCGGATATATTAAAATTGAGGTACTTCAATGGTGAACATAAAAAAATCAATGCCTGATAAGGATGATTTGTCATTTCCAGAATGCATTTTAAAAGAAATTGTCTTGCCACAAAGATATGAAAGGATGCATGGACGACCAAAAAAAGAAGGAAGAAAAATTCAGATGAAAAGCTAACCACAAACACAAAGTGTTGTGGGCGTTGTAGATAAGAAGGTCACAACCAAAGAGCTTGTCCTTTTTTTTCGAAAAATAGTTGACGAAGTTTTTATTTAAAATATTTTGATATTTCAGATTAATAATTTTCAAAATGTTACAGTTCAATTTATAAATTTTTAATTGTTACAAATATATATATTACAAAGTATTGTTAGGTTATTAATTTCTGATACAATAAATTGAAATGTTACAATTTTCAATTTCGTGTATATTTCTTATTGGTAATAATTTTTTCACATGGTTAAGTTATATAAAAGTTTAAGAATTTGGTACAAGCTATTATGTTTCAAGTACATCATTTGTATAATGTATGATTTTATCTTTGATAATAATGTATCTTATATAGAGTGATCACAAAATATTATGTGTAAACTATAATAAAGTGTAGTTATTAATGTATCACAACAAAAAACGATTATAGTTATAAAGATGATATGTGTTTAAGATAAACATTGTAGTTATTAGATGTTAAATATATTGAGCAATCTTAATACTAAAAGAATCCATACATATCGAGAATTCATAGATGAAAAATAAGTAGCATTGACAAATTAAATAAAACGAATGCAGAAGAAAATGAAAGAAAAAAACGATGAAAAAAACAAAAATCAACAAAGTTAAGAAGATAAAACAATTTAAAATTAATTTTTGGAGAAATAAACCTTTTGAAATTCAAATTAGGATGAAATGATAAAATAATGGAGAAATTAATTGAAAAGATCACTAGAATAAAAAAAATGAGAGAGATTTCTGGAGTGAAATTAGGAAGTGATAAACATGGGTATGGGGAGTGAAAATTATGTATCGAGAAATTGTGTTGTGATCAAAATAAAGTATTTTGGAAATTTTTAAAAATGATAGGGAATAATGAAAATTACGGAAAAACAAGATGTGTATATAGGTAATTTTTAAAAAAATTAATGTACAACAAATATAAAATTGATAATTATACATTTATAAAATAGCATTCTATAGCAAAGTTTTAATTTGCTACGGAGTTGCTGTCTTTCTGTATAATGGCTATCCGTTATTTTTATATACATTTGATTATTTAAAAAATCGTAAAAGGGTAAAAAAATATCCCCAAACTACAAGAAAAAGCGTAAGTGTAACGACCTGTTTAGTCGTTTTGAGCAGCAGAACAAATTCTGGAAAAACTGGCTGAAACCACGGACCCAACGACGGACCGTCACAGGCTCGACGGACCGTCGTGGGTGTTCCGTTCCATGACACTTAGAGTTTGAAAATCGGGTACTGAAAATCGACTCTCTGTAAATTGTGACGGACCTGCAGGACGTGCCGTCACATCCACGACGAACCGTCGTGAGTCCCGTTGCAAAACACTTCAACTTTTGAGAAATTGGTGCAAGAAAACGAGTTTCTGACCGTCATGACGGAGGGGCCAGGACGGACCGTCACAGGGGTGACGGGCCGTCGCAGCCATCTGGAGTCTGGGGAGGACACGACGGCCGGTGTGACGGACCGTCGCAGGCATGACGGCCCGTCACAGGCTGCACAATCCCAGGCAGTTTGGGATTTCTCCACACGTTTTAAGGGTCGTTTTTGATTATTCTTTCCTTAATTACAAAGATTGAGGGGTAACATTAATAAGTCTAATTACTTAGGGGTTAAAAGGGGTAACCTTAAGTGAATTAGAGGGCTTTATTGTCCTTTTTCACACTTAATTATATGATTAATTAGGGTAAAGGAAAGAGGGTTTGAGTAAAACAAAAGGGAAAGAACAGAAAGAGAGAGAGCAGATCGATCGAATTGGTTGAGGAGAATAGCAAGCTTGGGAAATTTCTTGTGGATTCCAATTCTTCGGTGGAGGTAGGTTATGGTTTTACGTTACGATAATCGTAGTGAACTCTTGATAGTGTATGATATGTATTGATGATGTTGTAAACCTGTCTATATGCTTAATTGTATGCTTGCATGATTATGATTATGAAATTGTTATGAATTAACAAAGCATGATGAAGCTATTGAATCCCAAATCTTGAAAGAACCCTAATTCTCTTGATATATTATATAATAAGATTGATGATGCCTTAGTATGAAAGAAGGCTTGATAAATTATATAATGATAATGAGGATGCCTTAGTATAAAAGAAGGCTTGATGAATTAGGGGATCGGGTGCCACGTTCCGGTACCAGGATAGAATGAATATGAGGATCGGAGTGTCACGTTCCGACACCAGGATAGAATATGAGGATCGGGTGCCACGTTCCGGTACCAGGATAGAATGAATATGAGGATCGGAGTGTCACGTTCCGACACCAGGATAGAATATGAGGATCGGGTGCCACGTTCCGGTACCAGGATAGAATGAATATGAGGATCGGAGTGTCACGTTCCGACACCAGGATAGAATATGAGGATCGGGTGCCACGTTCCGGTACCAGGATAGAATGAATATGAGGATCGGAGTGTCACGTTCCGACACCAGGATAGAATTAGAGGAGCGGAGTGTCACGTACCGACACAAGAGGAAGAAAGATAATGAATCTTGAAAGATAATGAATATACTCAATCTAATGAACTTAATTCCCAAATGAGTAGGGTATTGAGGCTTGAGACCTCATGTGTGAACTTGACGGAAATTGTTAATGATAAAGTAATTGCTGTGCTACATGTTGAGTATTGTAGTTGATTTACATTATTATTGATATATATTGTTCCCTATTTTGAGTTGACCGATGATATCTACTCAGTACGTGTGGTTGTACTGACCCCCTACTTTTATGTTTCCCTTTGTTATTGGTGTTATGCAGCAAACGTTCCGTCAACTTCGACTCAGCAGTAGATCAAGCCAGTCTTCACTTCATCGGAAATTCAGGGTGAGCTAATGCGTCTAGCTTGGACTGGGTCTCCTTCTTCAAGTCTTGATGCCTTGAACTTCCGGCATGGACTAGCTTTTACTTACTTTTGTTCTTAGACATTCCTAGTTTAGTGATTTGATTTTAGATGTTCTTGTGATGATGACTTCCAGATTTTGGGAATATTAATAATAGTTTTGAGTTGTTTTTATTAATGAGTTTAAGTCTTCCGCATTATTTTCTGTTGAAATATCTTGAAATGTTAAGGTTTAGATGGGTTGGTTCGCTCACATCGGAGGGTAAAATGTGGGTGCCAGTCGCGTCCCCGATTTGGGTCGTGACAGACTTGGTATCAGAGCATTAGGTTCATTGGTCTCATCACACAAGAACAGGTCTAGTAGAGTCTTAAAGAACGGTAGGGGGACGCCTTTACTTTTCTTTGAGAGGCTATAAGACTTTAGGAAAATTCCATTCTTTCATTCTTTCTTTCGTGCTATTACTTGAGTCCAATTGGTATCTAGGTGATACAAATTGGTATCTGACCATCTTCATTCTATCTCGCAGATGGTTAGAACTAGAGCAACGACCACACCAGCAGCGACAACGGAAAGACATGAAACTAATGAGCCAGCCACTGGGGCTGTGGCTCGAGGAGGAACAGCGGCAAGAGGCCGTGGAAGAGGTCGTGGGAGGACGTCCTCTAGAGGGAGAGGACGAGCCCCTAGCCCATCTGATACTAGGGCGGTGACTCCTCCACCGACTGAGGACGTAGTAAGAGAGGGTGAGGAAGGGGAAACTGAACAAGGGCAGAATGAGGAAATGCCACCCCAACCTACCCCAGAGATGATCAACCAAGTACTTGCTTATCTTAGCGGGTTGTCTGATCAGGGTCAAGCACCTCCAGTGGTTTCTGCACCAACACCTCCGGTTTCAGAGATACGACATGCGGCTACTATGGCTCCCCGCATGGATGCACCATTGGGAATAGGCACATTTCCACGTCTGACTACTGGGCCTATTATGACAAACGATCAAAATGAACTTTTTAGTAAGTTCTTGAAACTAAAACCTCCAGTCTTCAAGGGTGCAGAATCTGAGGATGCTTATGATTTTCTGGTTGATTGTCATGAGCTACTACACAAAATGGGGATAGTAGAGAGGTTTGGTGTCGAGTTCGTGAGCTATCAGTTCCAAGGGAACGCCAAAATGTGGTGGCGTTCACATGTTGAGTGTCAACCAACAGAGGCACCACCTATGACTTGGGAATCATTCTCTACCCTATTTATGGAGAAGTATATCCCAAGGACTTTGATAGATAGAAAGAGGGATGAGTTCTTGAGTCTCGAACAGGGAAGGATGACAGTAAACGCGTATGAGGCTAAATTTCGCGCGCTATCCAGATATGCCACGCAACTTTGTTTCAGTCCACAAGAACGGATCCGCCGTTTTATGAAGGGGTTGAGGTCAGAGTTGCGGATTTCAGCCTTACAGATAGCGGCAACAGCAACATCCTTCCAAGAGGTGGTAGACTTTGTGATAGAGGTGGAAGGAGTGAAACCGGATGACTTCACCCCAACGTCTACATCAAAGAGGTTTCGAAGGGGAGGTGAGTATAATGGTTCTTATTCTAGAGGACAGAACTCCGGAGGTCACTCAAACCGACCGATACAGTCTTCACTACAGACTGTAGTTGGGGGTCCACCTCAGAACGGTCAACATTTCTCTGAAAGGCCGACGCGTGAACCCAGAGAATGTTATGGGTGTGGAGAGATTGGGCACATTAAGAGGTACTGTCCAAACCAGAGTTACAGACCCCCAATGGCTAGAGGAAGAGGTGGTAATGGTAGAGGTCGATATTCTGGAGGGCGTGGTGGCCGAGGTAATGGTGGTCACCAAAACGGCAGAGGTGAAGGGCAAAACGGAGCCACTACTACACAACATGGTAGGGGCAACGGACAGACAAATAATGGGGCTCATTGCTACGCTTTCCCTGGGAGATCTGAAGCGGAGGCGTCTGATGCTGTTATCACAGGTAATCTCTTGGTTTGTGATTGCATGGCATCTGTATTATTTGACCCTGGCTCCACGTTTTCATATGTATCTTCCTCATTTGCTAACGGTCTAAATTTACATTGTGAATTACTTGACATGCCTATTCGTGTTTCTACTCCGGTGGGTGAGTCTGTGATAGTCGAAAAAGTGTATAGGTCTTGTTTGGTGAATTTTGTGGGGAGCAACACTTATGTGGATATGGTTATCTTAGAAATGGGTGACTTTGATGTAATTCTGGGTATGACTTGGCTTTCTCCAAACTTTGCGATTTTGGATTGTAATGCTAAAACAGTGACGTTAGCCAAGCCTGGGGCAGATCAGTTAGTATGGGAGGGTGACTACACTCCCAATCCGGTGCGTATCATCTCCTTTATTCGTGCTCAGAAGATGGTTAGTAAGGGTTGTCTAGCTTTCTTGGCACATCTTAAGGATGACACTACTCAAGTACCATCGATTGAGTCAGTCTCGGTAGTCTGTGAGTTTTTGGATGTGTTCCCTGCAGATCTTCCCGGTATGCCACCAGATAGGGATATAGACTTCTGCATTGATTTGGAACCCGGTACTCGCCCCATTTCTATACCCCCGTATAGAATGGCTCCCGCGGAGTTAAGAGAATTAAAGGCTCAACTTCAAGAGTTGTTGAGCAAAGGCTTCATTAGACAAAGTGCATCTCCTTGGGGTGCTCCGGTTTTGTTTGTGAAGAAGAAAGATGGGAGTTTCCGAATGTGCATAGATTACCGACAGTTGAACAAAGTAACCATTAAGAACAAGTACCCCATTCCTCGCATTGATGACTTGTTCGATCAGTTACAAGGTGCTTGTGTCTTCTCGAAGATCGACTTGAGATCCGGTTATCACCAACTGAAAATACGAGCAACGGATGTGCCAAAGACTGCTTTTCGAACTAGGTATGGGCATTATGAGTTTGTGGTAATGTCGTTTGGTCTTACTAATGCCCCTGCTGCCTTCATGAGCTTGATGAACGGAATTTTCAAGCCATATTTGGATCTCTTTGTGATTGTGTTTATTGATGATATACTGATATACTCCAAAAGTAAGAAAGAACATGAGGAGCATTTGAAATTGGTGTTAGAGTTGTTGAGAAAGAAAAAGCTTTATGCGAAATTCTCCAAGTGTGAGTTTTGGCTAGATTCAGTGTCCTTCTTGGGGCACGTGGTTTCTAAGGATGGAGTGATGGTAGATCCATCTAAGATTGAGACGGTAAAGAATTGGGTAAGACCTACAAACGTGTCAGAAATAAGGAGTTTTGTGGGGTTAGCTAGCTACTACCGCCGATTCGTCAAGGGATTCTCTTCCATTGCTTCCCAATTGACGAACTTGACCAAGCAAAACGTCCCATTTGTATGGTCGGATGAGTGTGAGGAGAGCTTCCAGAAGCTTAAGACTTTGTTGACTACCGCACCTATCCTTACCTTGCCAGTAGAGGGCAAAAACTTCATTGTTTATTGTGATGCATCCTATTCGGGTTGGGTGCAGTGCTAATGCAAGAGAAAATGTGATTGCTTATGCTTCAAGACAATTAAAGGTGCATGAACGCAACTATCCGACCCATGACTTGGAGTTGGCCGCGGTAGTATTTGCACTAAAGCAATGGAGACACTATTTGTATGGGGTTAAGTGTGAAGTCTATACGGACCATCGTAGCCTACAGTATGTCTTCACTCAGAAAGACTTGAACTTGAGACAGAGGAGATGGATGGAACTACTAAAGGACTACGACATCACTATTTTGTATCATCCGGGGAAGGCTAATGTTGTGGCAGATGCCTTGAGTAGAAAGGCCGGAAGCATGGGAAGTCTAGCTCATTTGCAAGCTTCTAGACGCCCATTGGCTAGAGAAGTGCAGATTTTGGCTAATGACCTTATGAGGTTAGAAATAAATGAGAAGGGAGGATTGCTAGCTTGTGTAGAGGCAAAATCCTCTTTCCTTGATCAGATTAAGGGGAGACAGTTTGACGATGAGAAACTAAGGCGAATTCGAGATAAAGTGTTGCAAGGAGAGGCTAAGGAAGCGATAATCGATGGGGAAGGTGTTCTGAGGATCAAGGGAAGAGTATGTGTACCCCGCATCGATGATTTGATCACCACTATTCTTACAGAAGCTCATAGTTCCGGATATTCTATACATCCTGGTGCAACCAAGATGTATCGCGACCTAAAGCAACACTTCTGGTGGAGTAGAATGAAGCGAGATATTGTTGAGTTTGTTGCCAAGTGTCCAAATTGTCAACAAGTAAAGTATGAACACCAAAGGCCCGGAGGAACACTTCAGAGAATGCCCATTCCTGAATGGAAGTGGGAGAGAATCGCGATGGACTTCGTGGTTGGTCTTCCAAAGACATTGGGTAAGTATGACTCTATTTGGGTGATTGTTGATAGGTTAACTAAGTCTGCTCACTTCATTCCTGTCAAGGTGACTTACAACGCAGAGAAGTTAGCCAAAATCTACATCTCAGAAATCGTTCGGTTACATGGGGTTCCACTCTCCATCATATCTGACAGAGGTACGCAGTTTACTTCTAAGTTTTGGAGAACCTTACATGCTGAGTTAGGTACTAGGTTGGACCTTAGTACTGCATTCCATCCTCAGACCGATGGACAGTCTGAGCGCACGATTCAAGTGTTGGAGGATATGCTTCGTGCATGTGTGATAGAGTTTGGTGGCCATTGGGATAGCTTCTTACCTTTGGCAGAGTTTTCGTACAATAATAGCTATCACTCTAGCATTGACATGGCTCCATTTGAAGCATTGTATGGGAGGAGGTGTAGATCTCCCATTGGTTGGTTTGATGCCTTTGAAGTTAGACCTTGGGGGACTGATCTGTTGAGAGATTCTATGGAGAAGGTGAAAGCTATTCAAGAAAAGCTTTTAGCGGCTCAAAGTAGACAAAAGGAGTATGCAGACCGAAAGGTTAGAGACTTGGAGTTCATGGAAGGTGAACAAGTCTTGTTGAAGGTTTCACCCATGAAAGGGGTGATGCGGTTTGGCAAAAGAGGTAAGTTAAGTCCAAGGTACATTGGACCATTTGAAGTGCTTAAAAGAATAGGGAGGTGGCTTATGAATTAGCCTTGCCCCCAGGGCTATCCGGAGTGCATCCGGTGTTTCATGTATCCATGTTGAAGAGATACCACGGAGATGGAAACTACATCATCCGTTGGGATTCAGTTTTGTTGGATGAGAACTTGACTTATGAAGAGGAACCGGTTGCTATATTAGATAGAGAAGTTCGCAAGTTGAGGTCGAGAGAGATTGCATCCATCAAAGTTCAATGGAAGAATCGACCGGTTGAAGAAGCTACTTGGGAGAAGGAGGCAGATATGCAAGAAAAATACCCACATCTGTTCACAGATTCAGGTACTCCTTTTCGCCATGGTCTTTCTTCTTTTGATCGTTCGGGGACGAACGATGGGTAAATTGGTATCTATTGTAACGACCTGTTTAGTCGTTTTGAGCAGCAGAACAAATTCTGGAAAAACTGGCTGAAACCACGGACCCAACGACGGACCGTCACAGGCTCGACGGACCGTCGTGGGTGTTCCGTTCCATGACACTTAGAGTTTGAAAATCGGGTACTGAAAATCGACTCTCTGTAAATTGTGACGGACCTGCAGGACGTGCCGTCACATCCACGACGAACCGTCGTGAGTCCCGTTGCAAAACACTTCAACTTTTGAGAAATTGGTGCAAGAAAACGAGTTTCTGACCGTCATGACGGAGGGGCCAGGACGGACCGTCACAGGGGTGACGGGCCGTCGCAGCCATCTGGAGTCTGGGGAGGACACGACGGCCGGTGTGACGGACCGTCGCAGGCATGACGGCCCGTCACAGGCTGCACAATCCCAGGCAGTTTGGGATTTCTCCACACGTTTTAAGGGTCGTTTTTGATTATTCTTTCCTTAATTACAAAGATTGAGGGGTAACATTAATAAGTCTAATTACTTAGGGGTTAAAAGGGTAACCTTAAGTGAATTAGAGGGGTTTATTGTCCTTTTTCACACTTAATTATATGATTAATTAGGGTAAAGGAAAGAGGGTTTGAGTAAAACAAAAGGGAAAGAACAGAAAGAGAGAGAGCAGATCGATCGAATTGGTTGAGGAGAATAGCAAGCTTGGGAAATTTCTTGTGGATTCCAATTCTTCGGTGGAGGTAGGTTATGGTTTTACGTTACGATAATCGTAGTGAACTCTTGATAGTGTATGATATGTATTGATGATGTTGTAAACCTGTCTATATGCTTAATTGTATGCTTGCATGATTATGATTATGAAATTGTTATGAATTAACAAAGCATGATGAAGCTATTGAATCCCAAATCTTGAAAGAACCCTAATTCTCTTGATATATTATATAATAAGATTGATGATGCCTTAGTATGAAAGAAGGCTTGATAAATTATATAATGATAATGAGGATGCCTTAGTATAAAAGAAGGCTTGATGAATTAGGGGATCGGGTGCCACGTTCCGGTACCAGGATAGAATGAATATGAGGATCGGAGTGTCACATTCCGACACCAGGATAGAATATGAGGATCGGGTGCCACGTTCCGGTACCAGGATAGAATGAATATGAGGATCGGAGTGTCACGTTCCGACACCAGGATAGAATATGAGGATCGGGTGCCACGTTCCGGTACCAGGATAGAATGAATATGAGGATCGGAGTGTCACGTTCCGACACCAGGATAGAATATGAGGATCGGGTGCCACGTTCCGGTACCAGGATAGAATGAATATGAGGATCGGAGTGTCACGTTCCGACACCAGGATAGAATTAGAGGAGCGGAGTGTCACGTACCGACACAAGAGGAAGAAAGATAATGAATCTTGAAAGATAATGAATATACTCAATCTAATGAACTTAATTCCCAAATGAGTAGGGTATTGAGGCTTGAGACCTCATGTGTGAACTTGACGGAAATTGTTAATGATAAAGTAATTGCTGTGCTACATGTTGAGTATTGTAGTTGATTTACATTATTATTGATATATATTGTTCCCTATTTTGAGTTGACCGATGATATCTACTCAGTACGTGTGGTTGTACTGACCCCCTACTTTTATGTTTCCCTTTGTTATTGGTGTTATGCAGCAAACGTTCCGTCAACTTCGACTCAGCAGTAGATCAAGCCAGTCTTCACTTCATCGGAAATTCAGGGTGAGCTAATGCGTCTAGCTTGGACTGGGTCTCCTTCTTCAAGTCTTGATGCCTTGAACTTCCGGCATGGACTAGCTTTTACTTACTTTTGTTCTTAGACATTCCTAGTTTAGTGATTTGATTTTAGATGTTCTTGTGATGATGACTTCCAGATTTTGGGAATATTAATAATAGTTTTGAGTTGTTTTTATTAATGAGTTTAAGTCTTCCGCATTATTTTCTGTTGAAATATCTTGAAATGTTAAGGTTTAGATGGGTTGGTTCGCTCACATCGGAGGGTAAAATGTGGGTGCCAGTCGCGTCCCCGATTTGGGTCGTGACAGTAAGAATACCCTTCATTCATCTTTTTGTCTAAAACTATCCTTCCACTCATCTTTTTGGTCTAAAATTTATTCATCCACCTTTTTGCTCACTTTTACTCTTGCAGATAACAATTATCTCTTTTTTTTAATATTTATTATGTGTCATATTCTTGTTGGATGAAATAAAAATCCACCTCTCTTTATTTTTTTCCATAATTTATCCAAATAAAAATAATATATCTTTTTCAAGATCCAAAAAATATATTTTTTAAATCTAGTAATTTCTATTTTCTATAGTTTTTTCTCAAAAAAACAATTATTTTAGGTAATTAATTTTATTTAAAGAATATTAGCCATGCCACAATTACTGGACATAATATATTAATATAAATCCTAATATTGACTAATATGTTTTGAAAAAATTTAATTATCTAAAAAATTCTTTTTTTGGAAAAAAGTTATAGAAATAGAAATTACTAGTTTTGGATCATGAAAAGATATATTGTTTTGATTTGGATAAAGTATGGGAGAAAATCAATGGAGGTGGATTTTTATTTCATTCAATAAGAAAATGAAACATACAAATAATTGTATTTTAATAAAAGAGGGTTGTTAGTTGCAAGGGTATAAGTGAGCAAAAAGGTGGATGAAAGAGTAATTTTAGACCAAAAAAATGAATAGAAGGGTAATTTAGACCAAAAGATGGATGGAGGGTATTTTAAATATTTTATTATTGTTCAGGGGTATTTTGACCCTTTTTCGTTAAAAAAGGAATAAAATCCCCAAAGTCACGCACATTCAGTTTCATACGAATTTCATTCCTTCTTCGTCTTCAACAACAGTAAGATTTCAATTTTAACTCATTCACAAAATCGATCAAGCTATTGACAGTATTATACAAACAATCGAGATCATATTCATTTTATAGATAAAAAAGAAGGTAATTTCATGACGAAAACGTACTTTGATTTATTTATTTTTTGTGCTAAGAAATGGTGTTCATCGTGTATTCAAAATCAGATTTTCTTTTAAACTTTCATCAATTTTACTTCAATGTATATTGAGAGGTGTATCTTTGTTCGTAATAGCATTTAACAGTTATGTTTTGTATAGTTAATTTGAAATCTAGAAAAAATTGTGATCGGGTAATTTTCTGGATAAAAATGTTAATTATTTTGAATTTTCGATCTGAGATTCACTCATCTCACATTAATATTTATGTTTGAAATTGTATATTTGATGTCGAAACTGTGAATGGAGAATGAATTCGTATTATCTTTTGATTAGAGTTTATACATATAGATTTATAGATATGATTAAGTAATATATGTATAATTCATGTATGAAATTATTATGTGTTTGTTTTATATAGAGCAACTTCATCCTGATTTAGGGTATTTGATTATTATACAAATGCAAAAATTTGTACTGTATGAAAGTAACAATAACATTGCAATATGTGAAATTTTTTCAACTGTAAAATTGTGCATAACACTTTTATTTGTATGTCATACACATATACATATTGGTGTTGTTGTTACATATGTAAGTTTATGAAATTGTTGACTGTTATTGGAATTTCTAAGTTTTATATATATATATATATATATATATATATCTATATATATATATATATATATATATATATATATATATATATATATATATATACTAGATTGTCAAAGCCCGTGCTAAGCACGAGCCCAACATTAGAATAATTGTGAAAAAAAATTACGCGGTTGAACAAATTTTTACTATTTAATTACTCATCATAGCTATAGTTTGATATAATACCAGTCGCGACTAACATTATACATTAAATATAAGGGTCCACATCAAGTATGTATAATTAGCTACGTTTTTATATGCATAATCCGTCAAAAATATAAATGCATATGTATAATATACAATTATGTAATAGATATACATACACAATTCACATCTCTCCCACTCTTGTTCCTCTCTCGCTCATCTCTCTCTTTCCTTTCCTAATCTCTACCGTCGCTCGCCTCTATCCTCATTCTCTCAATCTCGCTCGCCTCTCTTCGCCCTTGTAACGACCCTCTTAGTCGTTTTAGAAATTTCAACTATTATTTTTTTATATTAAAATTTTTAGTAGATTTTATAAATAATTTATATGACTTGTAAGAATGAGTGACACGATTTTAGATTTAATAAAAGATTTTTTTTGTTGCTAATAATAATGAAAAAAAAAGAAAAGGAAATTAATTAATTAAATAAATAGAATAAAATAAAAAGAAAAAAAAGGGCAAAGTGCCCTAAACCTCTAATGCCTGTGACGGATTAATTGAGGGAAAAAAAACGATTTGAAAAAGAAAAAAAAAGCAGAGAAGAAAAGAAAAGAAAGGGAGAAAATAAAAGGGAAAAGGAGGAGAAAAATCAATATTTTCATCTCAAGGCGTCAAGGTAATTATTTTCATCCTTTCTATTAAGTTTTTATGTAATTAGAAGTAGATTTTTAGATTAAAACATGTATAATTTACAACTAATATGTGAAACTAATTTTTAATTTGATGTATATGCATATGTTATCTAGCATAAATTTCACCTTAGTCATTAAATAATTAGGACCAATTGTTGATGATCATGAAACAATTATTGGGAAGGGAGGTAAATAGACATGCAAGAAGCCTTCTGTATAAAAGTATTTCATGAAATATCTTTATTTTGGTGTTCAAATATGGGTGATATAAATTGGGATCAATTTGAGATCCTTTTAATAGTTTCCATATTATCATTTAAGTTTCGATATATTAATATATATAATTAAGTATTAGGTATATGGTATTAAGTGAATGTCTTAAGATTTATGATATTGAAAAGAAATTAAAAATTCAATCCTAATCTTGAAACTTAAGAACTTAATTATAAATTTGCGTGAGTTTTTTTGGTTTAGTCTAGACACGTGCAATATGTGTGTTGTTAACTTCGAAACCTTACAGTGTTTAATTATTTGAATAGACTGAATTTGATTTGGAAGTGCAACAAAGGAGGAAGGCTAAAGTTCCGAAGTGATTGTTCGATAAATTGAGGCAAGTAGATTTCTAAACTCTTGTAAAGTGTATGAAATGTGTGTATGTCCTTGTGGTATATGTTTGGAAGTAACGGGATTGGTGATGGGTTGACTTGCCCACATTGACTAATTCTAATGATGAAAAGAATGGGGATAACAAAAGGCAATGTGATTAATTGTTTATGTGTGTTGTGTTGAGAAAGGGTTGAAGTCTTGTTGAATCATTGTTGATGTAACTTCATGTTTGTCTGGTTGTGAACTGTGCAATGTTATGAAAATGGTCATCTCATCATTATTTGTGTGAACTTGTCATCTGCATTATTCTGAGGCATTGGTTGTGACAAGTGTTATGTGCATTGAGAAAGAGTGGGTACTAAAGAGGATGTACCATTTCGAGGGACGTATCGCGCGCCGCGATGGATACTATATTTCGAGGGGCGCCGCGATGGATACTATATTTCGAGGGACGTATCGCGCGCCACGATGGTTACTATTATCGAGGGTCGTGTCGTGCGCCGCGACAGATGCATGGACAGATATGTCCCCCATGGGTCCCGGACTGAGAGACAGCGGGTGTGTATCACTAGGTCAGACATGCATCATTATACTTGACATTGCATTACACATACTTATCATTGGTGAACTTGATATTGTGTTTTGCTGATCTTCTGATTGCCTTTCTGCGGAACTTGTGATTGATTAATACTGAGCTTGTTATTGAGGATATATAATTTGTTAAAGTGTTGTTGTGGAGGATATGTAATTTGTCTAAATGTTTTTGTTGAGTTACGTTCTATGTAAACTGTGAGTTGTTAGGTTGGGTTGTTGTTATGCAGGTTTAGTTGTGGAGGTTCGGTTGGGGGTGGTAGGAGTACCCGTATTTCATCCCTTAGCTTGTGTTTATAGGTTTACTTGCTGAGTACCGTGTGGTTTGGTACTCACCCCTTGCTTCTACAAATTTTTGTAGGTTACTAGCCCGGACTTTTATGATATATTCTCTTCTTTTCCGAGGCTTCCTGGAGATTTTGTGAGGTAGTTGTTGGTCATCTCAGCATCCCTCCTTACTCTTGTTATGTTTTGTTCTACTCTAGAAACAATATCATATGAGACTTATATTTTCTTTTGATCCGATTGTAATACTTTAGAGGCTTGTACGCGTGACAACCAGGTTTTGGGGTATAATGTAAGTTGATAGTAAATTTTCCGCATTTTTATTGTAATAGTTGAGTTTTAGGCTTACTTATCTTGGTGGGATAAGACGAGTGCCTTCACGTCCATTTTTGGGTCGTGACAAAATGGTATCAGAGCCCCAGGTTCATAGGTCTCACGTGTGTAGAAGTCAAGTCTAAATAGAGTCTCGATGATCGGTACGGAGACGTCTGTACCTATCTTCGAGAGGCTGTAGTGACTTTTAAGAAAAATCTTCACTTCTTGAATCTCAATCGTGCTTACTTGGTTTAGTTTTGACTATCATCGCTTCACTCCATTCACTCTCATTTATGTGATGACTCGTGAATAGTTTCTCATGTGAGTAGTTAGTGTGTTGTGTATAACTTGAATGTTAGACCTAATACTAATGTGAACGTGATATACTTATGAAAAGAATGTAGTTCGGTAATTGAAAGTGGACAAATTAAAATGATTGCAAGTTAATGAACAATGTAAATTGAGAAAACACAATTAGAAAAGTTGTCATAATAGTTATGGGCTATTTTGATATGATCTTCTAGATAGGTATGATGTGTTTTAATGGTGGATTTAATAGACTTTCACGATGTGGTACTAGTGGTATATGAAAACAGACACGTCAAATTGTCAAGTGTGAATACTACTTAAGGATTTATTAATTGTATCACATGCTTATATAATAAGATTTGGTGTGTATTCATATTTGAGAATGTAACTAGTTTTTTTTTTGTTTTTTTTTACTACGGAAGAATAAGTTAAGAATTATTTATAGGGAAGCTTTTAGTGGTGGATCTTCAGTACGATATTAATGTGTTGAGTTGAGAAGTGTATCTAGAGGGTTCTAAATGAGGATCAATAATTTCATCTTAAGATCCAAGGAAATTGATATATACCATAATGGCAAGCTTATGGGTAAATGAAGTTCCAAAGAGTATACTTATGTGAAGACAATTAAGAGTTTTAGTAAGGAAGTGCGGATAAAAGTGGGTTAGTTCTTTGGATTGGATTGGTATAACTGGGTTTAAGGATTCATATTGATGAAATAGTTGACTCGTGGTGATAACAAGAGCTAACTAAGCATGATGGTAATAGGAGTTTGTGATGGATTGCGATTGAGACTAAATCATAAAATAAGAATTGAGGGTTTTTAAACGAGTTTTATGGTAATAACGACTTACGAGCATCTAAGGTTGTGGTTTTTCACTATTTGATGAACAATGTGGTTGTATGAAAAGTTGTATGATGTGTTGAAAATTTCGCTTGAATAGAATTGAAAGAAGCTAGAATCATAAATGGAAAAGAATTAGTGGGAAGTATTTTAGTCATTGGAAAGAGACAATCGAGAAAAAGGATATTTACTATAATTATAAAGGACAAAGATATATCTTTAGAGAGTTGAGAATTTAGTTCAAGGATACGTGATTTCATCTGTTTCATTTTGATTTTGGTAATAGTGTCACACGTTCATTAGATTGAAAAAAATAAATAATAATAATATAAATATTTGGTAAGAATTGAGAAAGAATCCTACACAGTTCGACTCGAGTGTGGTGATAAGTTCTTTTATAGTTTCGAATTTGGTAACGGGTACCATTGAATTTTTAAGAAAAGGATATGATATGGTTGATGGAGAGGCGATCAATGTAAGCTAAGATACATGAATTCATAAAAATCTTCAAGATATGAGTTAAAGTTGATAGATAAAGGGGTTGTGTTACATGGTTGGAATAAATTCATGTTTTTCATTGTGAATTTAGATTTGTGGTAGTGTGTTTTGTCAAGGTCTGAATTGGTAAGGGGTAAGAAATGATTGATCACATTGAGTATGAAGCATTTGAAGGACTTAAAAATACTTTGAGTAGTAAATTTGGTTACTTTTGATTGTTATACCTAAATGGGATTTCATGTAATGTTTTTATTTCAAGGATAAGATAAAAATACCATAGGTTGATGGTCAACGGATAAGATTGATAAGCAAGTCAGCGAAGAGAAAAAGAGTTTGGTGTATAGAAGAGTTCAAGGTATTTAAATTTGTGTCATCGAAAGAATTTAGAAGATGTGAAGGAATAAGAATACTCTTGGTTCTGAGTTAAAGGGTCTATGAATGGACATATATAGTTCTAATATGACTATGATTGTGAATCAATTCAGTATAGACTTACTAGGAATTTATCAGCAATTTTTATGAAGATTGAGTGTTGATTTGGGTAAAACCCGTGAGATGTGTAAAAGTATGTGTTGTTATGTGGGGCTAATTTATTCAGAGTATGGTAGGTGACTATGGATACACAATAGTATGAACCTACAGTTATACAAGGTTAATGAGGATTTTGAGGGGATTAACACTAATTTATTGATGGGACAATATTAGATTGGTATGATGTGTTACATAGGCAATTGATAGTGAGTAGAGATGATGAGCTAGCTTATAGTATCTAAATTATTCGAGTGATCAAGAATATTTCTTTGAGTTTGGCATGAGGTGCATGATGGTTGAAAATTGACATGTAAAAGTTTGTGTGACGTTGACATTGGTGTGATTAAGTTATTGTACTTCGATGGAAAAGTACTTAGATTTGAAATTAGTGCTATCAATCTTAGTTGTGACTCATATCTTGTCATGTAATGCTTATATAGAAGGAAAAAAAAGGGCATATTTTGGAATTTTTAAAGTATACAACGTGTTTGCTAAAAAGACTTTGATTATAGTGACAGTTTGAGTGAGGTAAATGGTTGGTGTAGTTACGATGTTTTTTTTTTGTATTAAGAGTGTTAGCTTCAATGGAGTATTGAGAGAAGTACGTGGAGTTTGATGAATCGAGTATTTGTTATAAAGTGATGGGGGATCAGACTGGTTGATTGTGGGTGGTTAAACATCGAGAGATGGAGAAAGATGAATGGAATTCTATTTATATGGGCCCTATGGAAGGAATAGCTTGTTTTATTCGACCTTGCTTCTGTGTATTCTTATGTATTCACCTTCTTCGTGTTGAGCACTATTAAAGTATGATTCCCTACTTATATTACGCGTATTTCCACATCTATTGGTGAATTCTTAGTGGTGGATCGGATGAAACGATCCTCTTATGTCCCTTGATATGATGAGGTCCTTGGGAAGAATTGATCATTTCAGCTATGATAGGTTTGGTTTTGTTTGGAAGTTGGAGTATATAAGTAGTTCTACACGCACAACCTTGCTTATGAGAACTTATATAAGAGCTATGAAGAGTTACTAAAAGTATTGTTAGATGTTCTATATTTTGAAGTGTATTGTTTGTTGGGTGTTTACATGATCATTTCCTTCGTTGGGTTAGATAAGTCTGATTCTCTCTTGTAGAGTATCCGATTTCTAAAGATCAAATTTTTATAACTTAAACTTGTAAAAAGATTGTGTTCTGAAAAGGGAATCATTATAAGATGTGTGATGGTTTGTGCACTATAAGTATGTGATGATTGGTTCAGGTTCACTTCTTGTTGTAGCTAGTATCAATGGAACGTTATCTTTGTTATGTGAGAAAGTATTTGTCATGATTATTGTGTTATGGTCCAAGGGGTTTCAGTTTAGATTCGGTTCATGGGTTAGTATGTAGCTTGACAATCACTTCTGATATGTAGATCTGTCAAATTCTCTATAGTTCAGTTCTTGATAGTTAGTCTTGATAGAATGGTGTTAAAGATTAGCTTTCATGGAGAGATGAACAACGACTCTGGAAGATCATGCATTAGATTTTTGATAACGTCAATAATTCTTCCTTCTCCTATTTTATGTTCGAGGACGAACATGATTTTTAGTGGTGGATAATGTAACGACCCTCTTAGTCGTTTTAGAAATTTCAACTATTATTTTTTATATTAACCTTTTTAGTAGATTTTATAAATAATTTATATGACTTGTAAGAATGAGTGACACGATTTTAGATTTAATAAAAGATTTTTTTTGTTGCTAATAATAATGGGAAAAAAAAGAAAAGGAAATTAATTAATTAAATAAATAGAATAAAATAAAAAGAAAAAAAGGGCAAAGTGCCCTAAACCTCTAATGCCTGTGACGGCTTAATTGAGGGAAAAAAAAAACGATTTGAAAAAGAAAAAAAAAAGCAGAGAAGAAAAGAAAAGAAAGGGAGAAAAGAAAAGGGAAAAGGAGGAGAAAAATCAATATTTTCATCTCAAGGCGTCAAGGTAATTATTTTCATCCTTTCTATTAAGTTTTTATGTAATTAGAAGTAGATTTTTAGATTAAAACGTGTATAATTTACACTAATATGTGAAACTAATTTTTAGTTTTGTGTATATGCATATGTTATCTAGCATAAATTTTACCTTAGTCATTAAATAATTATGACCAATTGTTGATGATCATGAAACAATTATTGGGAAGGGAGGTAAATAGACATGCAAGAAGCCTTCCGTATAAAAGTATTTCATGAAATATCTTTATTTTGGTG
This sequence comes from Solanum peruvianum, assembly GCA_027705065.1. Lineage (NCBI taxonomy): Eukaryota > Viridiplantae > Streptophyta > Magnoliopsida > Solanales > Solanaceae > Solanum > Solanum peruvianum. The sequence continues at coordinate 9,205,003 of JAKWJD010001766.1, read as the reverse complement.
TTCAAATATGGGTGATATAAATTTGGATCAATTTGAGATCCTTTTAATAGTTTTCATATTATCATTTAAGTTTCGATATATTAATATATATAATTAAGTATTAGGTATATGGTATTAAGTGAATGTCTTAAGATTTATGATATTGAAAAGAAATTAAAAATTTAATCCTAATCTTGAAAACTTAAGAACTTAATTATAAATTTGCGTGAGTTTTTTGGTTTAGTCTAGACACGTGCAATATGTGTGTTGTTAACTTCGAAACCTTATAGTGTTTAATTATTTGAATAGACTGAATTTTATTTGGAAGTGCAACAAAGGAGGAAGGCTAAAGTTCCGAAGTGATTGTTCGATAAATTGAGGCAAGAAGATTTCTAAACTCTTGTTAAGTGTATGAAATGTGTGTATGTCCTTGTGGTATATGTTTGGTAGTAACGGGATTGATGATGGGTTGACTTGCCCACATTGACTAATTCTAATGATGAAAAGAATGGGGATAACAAAAGGCAATGTGATTAATTGTTTATGTGTGTTGTATTGAGAAAGGGTTGAAGTCTTGTTGAATCATTGTTGATGTAACTTCATGTTTGTCTGGTTGTGAACTGTGCAATGTTATGAAAATGGTCATCTCATCATTATTTGTGTGAACTTGTCATCTACATTATTCTGAGGCATTGGTTGTGACAAGTGTTATGTGCATTGAGAAAGAGTGGGTACTAAAGAGGATGTACCATTTCGAGGGACGTATCGCGCGCCGCGATGGATACTATATTTCGAGGGACGTATCGCGCGCCGCGATGGATACTATATTTCGAGGGACGTATCGCGCGCCGCGATGGTTACTATTATCGAGGGTCGTGTCGTGCGCCGCGCAGATGCATGGACAGATATGTCCCCCATGGGTCCCGGACTGAGAGACAGCGGGTGTGTATCACTAGGTTAGACATGCATCATTATACTTGACATTGCATTACACATACTTATCATTGGTGAACTTGATATTGTGTTTTGCTGATCTTCGGATTGCCTTTCTGCGGAACTTGTGATTGATTAATACTGAGCTTGTTATTGAGGATATATAATTTGTTAAAGTGTTGTTGTGGAGGATATGTAATTTTTCTAAATGTTTTTGTTGAGTTACGTTCTATGTAAACTGTGATTTGTTAGGTTGGGCTGTTGTTTATGCAGGTTGTAGTTGTGGAGGTTCGGTTGGGGGTGGTAGGAGTACCCGTATTTCATCCCCTTAGCTTGTGTTTATAGGTTTACTTGCTGAGTACCGTGTGGTTTGGTACTCACCCCTTGCTTCTACAAATTTTTGTAGGTTACTAGCCCGGACCTTTATGATATATTCTCTTCTTTTCCGAGGCTTCCTGGAGATTTTGTGAGGTAGTTGTTGGTCATCTCAGCATCCCTCCTTACTCTTGTTTATGATTTTGTTCTACTCTAGAAACAATATCATATGAGACTTATATTTTCTTTTGATCCGATTGTAATACTTTAGAGGCTTGTACGCGTGACAACCAGGTTTTGGGGTATAATGTAAGTTGATAGTAAATTTTCCGCATTTTTATTGTAATAGTTGAGTTTTAGGCTTACTTGTCTTGGTAGGATAAGACGAGTGCCATCACGTCCATTTTAGGGTCGTGACAGCCCTATCCTAATCTCTCTAGACACATATACAGATGCAAATGTATAATATACAATTATCTAATTGATATACATATACAATTTGCCTCTCTCTCACACTCTGCCCTCTCTCACTCACCTCTCTCGCCTCTCGCCTCCCTCTCCCAATTTCTCTTGCCATATATACAAATACATATATAAATGTACAATTATCTAACGGATATACATATACAATTTACCTCTCTCCCCTAGTCTTGCTCGTCTATCTCCTCCCTATAACATGTAGCTATGAATTGTAATTATCGAAATATAGCTATGGAGAGTAGTTAGGCTATCTATGAGTGGCTATATGTGAAAATTCCTCATAATTAAATTGTTATTCAACTAAGCCCAAAAAATTACTGCACAATTGTTCCTCCCTAACACAAAACTGAAAAATTAGATCAAAATGATTAACATGAGTCGTTTGGGAATTGTTGCGGGTATTGTTCTAATTTACATTCAGAAAAGGTGATGATCATAACTACTTTTCTAGAATCAGGATGATCATCAGTGATGTGCATTCTATAAAAACAGCAACACGCCTAAGTAAATCTAAAAAGTTTCATCAGTTAAACATTCTAAAATCTTCGCATCAATGCAAAGACCTTCACCCAACATTACAGGTATACAATTATTTAATTGCATTCTATTACCTACAGGCAAAAGTTTCAACAATATGAAATCCAATTGTTGGTTTCATTGGGAATAATGAAATATTGCATTAAAGATAAGCGTTCACATAAAATTTGTTAATATTGTGAGTAACACAAAGAAACAAGCTCCATTACATAGACAAATGTTAACACCTTTTGAAATAATTTATTCATTTTGTCCCCTCTTTATGAACAGTATTATCCGCAAAAGTTTTTGTTTCAGGTTCATCTTTCATAGAATTATGTAATTAGGCTTTAAAAACCTTGCGCACGCATATTTCACCATTCCCTTGAGAACTGTAATTGCTTCTATTACTGCAAGTTGTGAACAATATGAAACTTCATGTCGCCAATCAAGAATATACTAAAGAAAAATAATCAACTATTACTCTGCAAAATAGTTATTAGATTGTCAAACAATCACAAAATTGTGAAGTACAATAGTAGAAAATTTTAAAAAAAGGCAAATGGATAGTATAACTAAGTACATTTGTAAAATTCTCATGTCACTATATCAAGCTCAAAAGAACCATACCTTTTTTACATATAAAAACAGAGATAAAGGAGTGTGGGTAAAATGTTTTGACTTACTTCTTTTTACCCCATCTCACATAGAGTTTAAAATCAATTGACTACATCACTTGTAAGAGAAGATGTTTTCAACAAAGAATGTTTTAGAAAACTTTGTGTTCATTTGTTACAGATTTATCTGAGCAATTAGTCTTAAAAGGACCTTCCCCCAAGTGCAACGACTACTATTCATGCGCATTTCACTCTCTCTTTCATAAAAAACAATCCATCCTTTTTAATGTGCTATTTTTGTTACCATTTTTATATGTTTACTTGATTCACACGCCAAAAAATAAAGATCTTATAGCAACAATACATATTACAAATGGAGATATAGTAGCATATACTTACTTCAAATAGATGTATGATTCTAAAATCAGCATGTCTTTTTCAAGTCTTACTTTCTCTTTTTGATTGCGAAGAGGTTGAGCAACTTAAAACCTAACAATACATTTCAAGTTATTTTTCAGCTTGTCTTGTAATAAGCTCTCAAACAAGTCAAATGAATATGACCTTCTACTCTATAAAAATTGGTAGGAAAAGAGAAGGTGTAAAAACATCTTGGTACATAAAAAAATGATCATTATTTTATCAAGAGTACATAAATATAACTAATGCTCAATTTTTTGTGGTAGATTACCATGGTTACTTTGTATGTCATTTATCAAGAATTCTTAATATCAGAACATATTAGGTATTTCTGATCAAGCATTTTCTCTGGTTACAACAATAGCTTCTTCTCTCACGTAATAAACACTTCTTCATTGTGAAAAATATACAGTAAACACTGAGAAAATTTATGTTTTTTTTTAAATAAAAGACCTAAGTTTTTCCTTCATTATTAAGGCAAGGCCCGAAAGTAAATTGAACTTTTTAAGCTCTCCCGACTATGATTTTCATGGTAGCTAGAAAATGTTCACGATTCTACTTTCTGGTGGTTTAGTAAGGAGTTCAGGAAAAGGTATAACTGCTAGTCGGGAAGGCAGGGCTCCTATACTATATCGTAAAGATAGAAAACAAAATTAATAGAGTTTTATTACTATGTGGAAAATGCTAACCTGTATGAATTTGTGCAGGGAGTTTCAGCAATAAAAGCTTTCTATGAGCTTCTCAGTCTGTCCAGTTTAAATGTTTTGCATCCTGATGAAAATTATAAACAAACATGTAGCTCCTGTTGAACTTTGTCCTTTGTTGAAGACATTGTACAAAATACTAATAATGAGGTACATAAACTTATTGCCATGCTTCCATTTTATGTTTGCAGTTCTTTTATAATTAAGAATGTAATAATCCGACTGTTGTTGCATTGAAACATACCGGGAGGTTTCATCATAAGCAATTCTTCAGGACGTAAGAGACGAAAATATGAATGATCCATGCGATCATATTTATATTGCACAAAGCCATGCCATCAGACCTTCATCACTTGGGCAGTAGCACAACAACATCACATACTATTCAAGTTCTTCCCTTGGCAGTGACGTGAAGTTGCTATTGAAATTAGGTGTTGTTTGTTCAGTCAATTTTGTAACACGGTCTTTAGACAATATGACAATTGGACGAGCTATCTTGTAGCATGATAATTGATGTTGTATAATCTTCTTCAATTTATGCAATCTTCCACATAGTACAACTAAATAGTATCATAGTAATATATTTGCACTATTTATTTCATAATCTCATAAAAATAGTATAAAGTAACAAAAGCATCCACTTTCACTCATTCTTAGGGTTTACCTATGTTTCTCGGACTCTTCAAAATGCCAATGGGTGTGTGTTGGATTCTTCAAAAATAGTGTATTTTTGAAAAATTCGATACGGGTGCGGCATCAAAAGTGAAGAGTCCATGAAACTAAAGGTTTTACCACTTAAAGTGTCACGACCCAAAACCGAGCCGCGACTGGCACCCACATTTACCCTCCTATGTGAGCGAACCAACCAATCTAACCCTTAACATTTCAATGTATATCAACAGAAATTAACGCGGAAGACTTAAACTCATTAAATAAAACAATTCAAAACTATTATTATTATCCCCAAAATCTGGAAGTCATCATCATAAGAACATCTATCCTCAATTTACTAAACTAAAAACGTCTAAGAAGCTAAAACAAATAAAAGCTAGTCCATGCCGGAAGTTTAAGGCATCAAGACTTGAAGAAGAAGATCCAGTCCAAGCTAGACGCATTAGCTCACCCTGAATTTCCGAAGGTAGTGAAGACTGGCTAGATCTACTGTTGAGTTGAAGTTGACGGAACGTTTGCTGCATTCCATAAATAACAAAGAAGAAAACATAAAAGTAGGGGGGTCAGTACAACCACAAGTACTGAGTAGATATCATCGGCCAACTCAAAATAGAAGATAATATATATCAAGTAATATTATAAATCAACTATAAACTCAACATGTAGCAACAACAAGTACTATAATCATCAACAAGTACCATCAAGTTCATCCATGAGGGCTCAAGCCTCCATACCATACTCATTTGGGAATTAGGTTTATTAGATTAAGTATATTTATCATCTTTCAAGATTCATTATCTTTCTTCCTCTTGTTTCGGTACGTGACACTCCGAACACCTACCACTATGTGTCGGTACGTGACACTCCGATCCCCTAATTCTACGTGTCGGTTCGTGACACCCGATCCCCTATATGTGTCGGTACGTGACACTCCGATCCCCTATATGTGTCGGAACGTGACACTCCGATCCCCTACATGTGTCGGTACGTGACACTCTGATCCCCTAATTCTACGTGTCGGTTCGTGACACCCGTCCCACTAATACTATGTGTCGGAACGTGACACTCCGATCCACTAACCTCATTCTATCCGTTCATCAAGCCTCCTCTATACCAAGGCATCACTAATCCCATTACTTTAATTCATCAAGCCTTCTTTTATACCAAGGCATCATCATTAATAACGTAGATTAAAGTTTCTTTCAAGATTTGGGATTCAATGGTTTTCATCATGCTTGTTTTATCAAAATCACATAATCATATTCATGCAAGCATACAATTAAGCATATAGACAGGTTTACAATACTACCAATACATATCATGCGCTATTAAGAGTCTACTACGAATAGCATGAAAACCATAACCTACCTCCACCGAAGACTAGTGATCAAGCATGAATTTCCAAAGCTTTGTTCTCTCCCCTTTGATCGACTGCTCTCTCTCTCTTTCTTGTTCTTTCTATTTTCTTTTGTTCAAACCCTCTTTCTTTTACCCTAATTAACTTATAATTAAGTGTAAAAGAGGACAATAAAACCCACTAATTAACTTAAGGTTACCTCTTTTAACCCCCAAGTAATTAGACTTATTAATATTAACCCTCTAACTTTATAATTAAGGAAAGAATAGTCCAAAGCGTCCCTTAAAACGTGTAAAGAAATCCGATTCTGCCTGGGATTTGCGCAACCTGTGACGGCCCGTCGTTCCTGCGACGGTCCGTCACGCAGGTCGTCGCAGCCCCTTATAACTCAAGTGGGATGTGACGGTCCATCACACCTGTGACGGTCCGTCCTGCACCTCCGTCATGACGATCAGAGACTCGTTCTCTGTACCAAATTCTCAAAAGTTGAAGTGTTTTGCAACGGGAGCTCACCACGGTACGTCGTAGCTATGACAGCCCGTTCTGCAGGTCCATCACAGAATACAGAAAGTCGATTTTCACTACCCAATTTCAGAATTCCTAAGTATATTGATACGAGACCCTGCGACGGTCCGTCGTGCCTATGACGGTCCGTCGTCGGGTCCGTTGCCTCAGCCAATTTTCCAGAAATAAAATCTGCTGCTCAAAACGACCAAACAGGTCGTTACAATAGATACCAATTTACCCATCGTTCATCCCCGAACGATCAAAAGAAGAAAAACAATGGCGAAAAGGAGTACCTGAATCTGTAAACAGATGTGGGTATTTTTCTTGCATATCTGCCTCCTTCTCCCAAGTAGCCTCTTCAACCGGTCGATTCTTCCATTGAACTTTGATGGATGCAATCTCTCGCGACCTCAACTTGCGAACCTCTCTATCTAAAATAGCAACGGGTTCCTCCTCATAAGTCAAATTCTCATCAAGCAAAACTGAATCCCAACGGATAATGTAGTTTCCATCTCCATGGTATCTTTTCAACATGGACACATGAAATACCGGATGCACTCCGGACAGCCCTGGGGGCAAGGCTAATTCATAAGCCACCTCCCTTATTCGCTTAAGCACTTCAAATGGTCCAATATACCTTGGACTTAGCTTACCCCTTTTTCCAAACCGCATCACCCCTTTCATGGGTGAAACCTTCAACAAGACTTGTTCACCTTCCATGAACTCCAAGTCTCTAACCTTTCGGTCTGCATACTCCTTTTGTCTACTCTGTGCCGCTAGAAGCTTTCCTTGAATGCACTTCACCTTATCTAACGAATCCCTCAAGAGGTCAGTACCCCAAGGTCTAACCTCAAATGCATCGACCCACCCAATGGGACATCTACACCTCCTCCCATACAATGCTTCAAATGGAGCCATATCGATACTGGAGTGATAGCTATTATTGTATGAAAACTCTGCCAAAGGTAAGAAGCTATCCCAATGGCCACCAAACTCTATCACACATGCACGAAGCATATCCTCCAACACTTGAATCGTTCGCTCAGACTGACCATCAGTCTGAGGATGAAATGCAGTACTAAGGTCCAATCTAGTACCTAATTCCGCATGCAATGTTCTCCAAAACTTAGAAGTAAACTGCGTACCTCTATCTGATATAATGGAGAGTGGAACTCCATGCAGTCGAACGATTTCTGAGATGTAGATCTGGGCTAACTTCTCGGCATTGTAAGTCACCTTAACCGGAGTGAAATGAACGGTCTTAGTTAACCTATCAACAATCACCCAAATAGAGTCGTACTTCCCCAACGTCTTTGGAAGACCAACCACAAAGTCCATTGCGATTATCTCCCACTTCCATTCAGGAATGGGCATTCTCTGAAGTGTTCCTCCTGGCCTCTGGTGTTCATACTTTACTTGTTGACAGTTCGGACATTTGGCAACAAAATCAACATGTCGCGCTTCATCTTACTCCACCAAAAGTGTTGTTTTAGGTTACGGTACATCTTGGTTGCACCAGGATGTATTGAATATCCAAAACTATGAGCCTCTGTCAGAATAGTGGTGATCAAATCATCGATGCGGGGTACACATACCCTTCCCTTAATCCTCAAAACACCTTCGTCATCAATTGTTGCTTCTTTAGCCTCTCCTTGCAACACTTTATCTCGAATTCGACCTAGTTTCTCATCATCGAACTGTTTTCCCTTGATCTTGTCAAGAAAAGAAGATCTTGCCTCTACACAAGCTAACAATCCTCCATTCTCATTTATTTCTAACCTCATAAGGTCATTAGCCAGAATCTGCACCTCTCTAGACAATGGTCGTCTAGAAACTTGCAAATGAGCTAGACTTCCCATGCTTCCGGCCTTTCTACTTAGAGCATCCGCCACAACATTCGCTTTTCCCGGATGATACAAGATAGTGATGTCGTAGTCCTTCAGTAGTTCCATCCATCTCCTCTGTCTCAAGTTCAAATCTTTTTGAGTAAAGACGTACTGTAGGCTACGATGGTCCGTGTAGACCTCACACTTAACCCCATACAAATAGTGTCTCCATTGTTTTAGTGCAAATACTACCGCGGCCAACTCCAAATCATGGGTCGGATAGTTACGTTCATGCACCTTTAATTGCCTCGAAGCATAAGCAATCACATTCTTCTCTTGCATTAGCACTGCACCCAACCCAGAATAGGATGCGTCACAATAAACAATGAAGTTCTTACCCTCTACTGGCAAGGTAAGAATTGGTGCAGTAGTCAACAAGGTCTTGAGCTTCTGAAAGCTTTCCTCACACTCATCCGACCATACAAATGGAACATTCTGCTTGGTCAAGTTCGTTAATTGGGAAGCAATAGAAGAGAATCCATTGACAAATCGGCGGTAGTAGCTAGCTAATCCCACAAAACTCCTTATTTCTGACACATTTGTAGGTCTTACCCAATTCTTCACTGTCTCAATCTTCGATGGATCCACCATCACTCCGTCCTTAGAAACCACATGCCCCAAGAAGGACACTGAATCTAGCCAAAACTCGCACTTGGAGAATTTCGCATAAAGCTTCTTCTTCCTCAATAACTCTAACACCATTCTCAAATGCTCCTCATGTTCCTTCTTACTCTTGGAGTATATCAGTATATCATCAATAAACACGATCACAAAGAGGTCCAAATATGGCTTGAAAATCCCGTTCATCAAGCTCATGAAGGCAGCAGGGGCATTCGTAAGACCAAACGACATTACTACAAATTCGTAGTGCCCATACCTAGTTCGAAAAGCAGTCTTTGGCACATCCGTTGCCCGTATCTTCAATTGATGATAACCGGATCTCAAGTCAATTTTAGAGAATACACAAGCACCTTGTAACTGATCGAACAAGTCATCAATGCGAGGAATGGGGTACTTGTTCTTAATAGTTACCTTGTTCAGTTGTCTGTAGCCTATGCACATCCGAAAACTCCCATCCTTCTTCTTCACAAATAACACCGGAGCACCCCAAGGAGATGCACTTGGTCTAATGAAGCCTTTGCTCAACAACTCTTGAAGTTGTGCCTTTAACTCTCTTAACTCCGCGGGAGCCATTCTATAAGGGGGTATAGAAATGGGGCGAGTACCCGATTCAAGATCAATACAGAAGTCAATATCCCTATCCGGTGGCATGCCCGGAAGATCTGCAGGGAACACATCCAGAAACTCACGGACTACCGAAACTGACTCAATCGAAGGTACTTGAGTAGTGTCATCCTTGAGATGTGCCAAGAAAGCTAAACACCCCTTACTAACCATTCTCTTAGCACGAAGAAAGGACACGATACGAACCGGATTGGAAGTGTAGTCGCCCTCCCACACTAACGGATCTGTCCCAGGTTTGGCTAACGTCACCATCTTAGCATTACAATCCAAGATCGCAAAATTGGGAGAAAGCCAAGTCATACCCAGAATTACATCAAAGTCAACCATTTCTAAGACAACCAAATCTACATAAGTGTTGCTCCCCACGAAATTTACCAAACAAGACCTATATACCTTTTCAACTATCACAGATTCACCCACCGGAGTAGAAACACGAATAGGCGTGTCAAGCAATTCACAATGTAAATTCAGACCATTAGCAAATGAGGAAGATACATAAGAAAATGTGGATCCAGGATCAAACAATACGGAAGCTATGCAATCACAAATCGAAAGGTTACCTGTGATGACAGCATCTGATGCCTCCGCTTCAGATCTCCCAGGAAAAGCGTAACAATGGGCCCCATTACTTGTCTGTCCGTTTCCCCTACCCTGTTGTGTTGTAGTGGCTCCAGTTTGCCCATCACCTCTACCGTTATGGTGACCACCACGTCCTCCAGAAAAGCGGCCTCTACCATGACCACCTCTACCTCTGGCTATCGGGGGTCTGTAACTCTGTTTTGGACAATTTCTCCTAATATGTCCAATCTCCCCACATCTATAACACTCTATGGAGTCAGGCATAGATCTCTCGGAGAAGTGTTGACCGGTCTGAGGTGGACCCCCAACTACAGTCTGTAGTGAAGACTGAACTGGTCGAACTGAGTAACCTCCGGAACTCTGTCCTCTAGAGTAAGAACCATTAAACTCACCTCCCCTTCGAAACCTTTTTGATGTCGATGTCGTGGTGAAGTCGTCTGGCTTCACTCCTTCTACCACTATTACAAAGTCTACCACCTCTTGGAAGGATGTTGCCGTAGCCGCTACCTGTAAGGCTGAAATCCGCAATTCTGACCTCAACCCCTTCACAAAACGGCGAATCCGTTCCTGTGGACTGAAACAGAGTTGAGTGGCATACCTGGATAATGCACGAAACTTAGCCTTATAGGCGTTGACCGTCATCCTTCCTTGCTCTAGACTCAAGAACTCATCCCTTTTTCTATCTCTCAAAGTCCTTGGGATATACTTCTCCATAAACAAACTAGAGAATGATTCCCAAGTCATAGGTGGTGCCTCTGTTGGTTGACACTCAACATGTGACCGCCACCACATTTTGGCGTTCCCTTGAAACTGATAGCTTACGAATTCAACGCCAAACCGTTCTACTATACCCATCTTGTGTAGTAGCTCATGACAATCAACCAGAAAATCGTAGGCATCCTCTGATTCTGCGCCCTTAAAGACTGGAGGTTTCAATTTCAAGAACTTACTGAAAAGTTCATGCTGATCATTCGTCATAATAGGCCCAGTAGTCAGACGGGGAAATGTGCCTATTCCCAATGAGGCATCCATACGAGGAGCCCCAGCAGCAGCATGTCGTATCTCTGAAACCGGAGGTATTGGTGCAGAAACCACTGGAGGTGCCTGACCCTGATCGGATAACCCGCTAAGATAAGCAAGTACCTGGTTGATCATCTCTGGGGTAGGTTGGGGTGGCAATTCCTCATTTTGAACTTGTTCATTCTCCCCTTCCTCACCCTCTCTTATCACCTCCTCAGCCGGTGGAGGAGTCACCGCCCTAGTATCAGATGGGCTAGGTGCTCGTCCTCTTCCTCTAGAGGACGTCCTCCCACGACCTCTTCCACGGCCTCTTGCCGCTGTTCTTCCTCGAGCCACAGCCCCAGTGGCTGGCTCAGTCGTTTCTTGTCTTTCCGTTGTTGCTGCTGGTGCGGTCGTTACTCTAGTTCTAACCATCTGCGAAATAGAGTGAAGATGGTCAGATACCAATTTGTATCACCTAGATACCGATTGGACTCAAGTAGTAGCACGAAAGAAAGAATGAAAGAATGGAATTTTCCTAAAGTCTTATAGCCTCTCAAAGAAAAGTAAAGGCGTCCCCCTACCGTTCCTTAAGACTCTACTAGACTCGTTCTTGTGTGATGAGACCAATGAACCTAATGCTCTGATACCAAGTTTGTCACGACCCAAAACCGAGCCGCGACTGGCACCCACATTTACCCTCCTATGTGAGCGAACCAACCAATCTAACCCTTAACATTTCAATGTATATCAACAGAAATTAATGCGGAAGACTTAAACTCATTAAATAAAACAATTCAAAACTATTATTATTATCCCCAAAATCTGGAAGTCATCATCACAAGAACATCTATCCTCAATTTACTAAACTAAAATCATCTAAGAAGCTAAAACAAATAAAAGCTAGTCCATGCCGGAAGTTCAAGGCATCAAGACTTGAAGAAGAAGATCCAGTCCAAGCAAGACGCATTAGCTCACCCTGACTTTCCGAAGGTAGTGAAGACTGGCTAGATCTACTGTTGAGTTGAAGTTGACGGAACGTTTGCTGCATTCCACAAATAACAAAGAAGAAAACATAAAAGTAGGGGGGTCAGTACAACCACAAGTACTGAGTAGATATCATCGGCCAACTCAAAATAGAAGATAATATATATCAAGTAATATTATAAATCAACTATAAACTCAACATGTAGCAACAACAAGTACTATAATCATCAACAAGTACCATCAAGTTCATCCATGAGGGCTCAAGCCTCCATACCATACTCATTTGGGAATTAGGTTTATTAGATTTAGTATATTTATCATCTTTCAAGATTCATTATCTTTCTTCCTCTTGTGTCGGTACGTGACACTCCGATCCCCTACCACTATGTGTCGGTACGTGACACTCCGATCCCCTAATTCTACGTGTCGGTTCGTGACACCCGATCCCCTATATGTGTCGGTACGTGACACTCCGATCCCCTATATGTGTCGGAACGTGACACTCCAATCCCCTACATGTGTCGGTACGTGACACTCCGATCCCCTAATTCTACGTGTCGGTTCATGACACCCGTCCCACTAATACTATGTGTCGGAACGTGACACTCCGATCCACTAACCTCATTCTATCCGTTCATCAAGCCTCCTCTATACCAAGGCATCACCAATCCCATTACTTTAATTCATCAAGCCTTCTTTTATACCAAGGCATCATCATTAATAACGTAGATTAAAGTTTCTTTCAAGTTTGGGATTCAATGGTTTTCATCATGCTTGTTTTATCAAAATCACATAATCATATTCATGCAAGCATACAATTAAGCATATAGACAGGTTTACAATACTACCAATACATATCATGCGCTATTAAGAGTCTACTACGAATATCATGAAAACCATAACCTACCTCCACCGAAGACTAGTGATCAAGCAAGAATTTCCAAAGCTTTGTTCTCTCCCCTTTGATCGACTGCTCTCTCTCTCTCTTTCTTGTTCTTTCTGTTTTCTTTTGTTCAAACCCTCTTTCTTTTACCCTAATTAACTTATAATTAAGTGTAAAAGAGGACAATAAAACCCACTAATTAACTTAAGGTTACCTCTTTTAACCCCCAAGTAATTAGACTTATTAATATTAACCCTCTAACTTTTTAATTAATGAAAGAATAGTCCAAAGCGTCCCTTAAAACGTGTAAAGAAATCCGATTCTGCCTGGGATTTGCGCAACCTGTGACGGCCCGTCGTTCCTGCGACGGTCCGTCACGCAGGTCGCCGCAGCCCCTTATAACTTAAGTGGGATGTGACGGTCCGTCACACCTGTGACGGTCCGTCCTGCACCTCCGTCATGACGATCAGAGACTCGTTCTCTGTACCAAATTCTCAAAAGTTGAAGTGTTTTGCAACGGGAGCTCACGACGGTACGTCGTAGCTATGACAGCCCGTCCTGCAGGTCCGTCACAGATTACAGAGAGTCGATTTTCAGTACCCAATTTCTGAATTCCTAAGTATATTGATACGAGACCCTACGACGGTCCATCGTGCCTATGACGGTCCGTCGTGGGGTCCGTTGCCTCAGCCAATTTTCCAGAAATAAAATCTGCTGCTCAAAACGACCAAACAGGTCGTTACATAAAGAAGATTGTCTTTTGTCGTTTACATCTTCAGCATCACATTTATTTCTTATTGCACACCTCAATTTTTGTGATTTCTTAATTTGGTATTCATAGTTTTACATGTGTTCGGTGAAAAAGCAATTTTACTTGCACATAGTTTCCAAGTTAATTGACATTTTCTTTTTTGTCCAGAGTTGTTGATACTTGATAGTAAAGTAAGAAAAGTCTTATTAACGTAACCTATTCCAAGGGAACCCTTTCATTTCATTGTCACCAAACCATAAAGATCATCTAGAGTATCTCACAACTATCTCTATCTTTGCACATTGTTGTTTGACACAGACATATATTTACCTTGCTACTCAAAGCAAAAGCTCATGTGCGACACAAAATACTGTTTATTTTTGGTATATCAAGTATATGAAAGAAATTAACAGAAGAACAAAATATTATGTCATTATAACTAAAATATACACTGATTCAAAGTGATAAACACAAATATCTTTTAGTTACAGGCTCTAAATTCAAGGAAATTTGTGCAAAAAAAATATAGAGAAAATAAGACTTGTTGATATATTTTAGTAACCTACAAATTAATAGTCCAAAGATTCCAAATGTTCTTGGAAACTCTTGCTCCCATTGGACCACTTGTATTTATATGCATCAGGATCTCGATTAGAGAAATCAAAATAAGAGGCTCGAACCTTTTTAGCTTTACTTCCTAACAAATCCCAAAATAGCATAGTAGAATGCATGCAATTATCAATTTTTAAAATTGAAAACCCAATAGAAAAAAGTGCTAAATGAAAGACGAATTTCGCGTTACATATATATTAACCTTTTCATAAATTCATAAAAAAATCTAATGGAGTTGGGCAATAAATATACTCTCAAACCCCAAATATGAGAAGAAAAGGTACACAAGACGAAAATATTTTATTAAAATGATTAGTACCAATTAAACAAAAATTCTCGGTTCAATTAAATGACATATTACTTACTAATATCGTCCAGTAGTGCTAAATTAGATAGAAGTCCTGTTTTAAAAACAAATAAAGGGCAAAGAAAGAAAATCTTCTTTCGTTACATTAGGAATATCAAACATAAACTTAATTCATAAGAAGTGTTTAAAAAACAATTAATTTCCTGTAAGTAATTAACAAAGAAGCATGACATAAGATAAAAAATATATGTATCATCCATTAAAATTATTAATTGATAGATTTGATTGAATGAAAAATAAGAAGAACGGCTCAAATATCTGAACCGATATAGTTTGAGTACTTTTAGAAATTTTCGAACAAAATATAAGCAAGAATTGATGAAACACTTACACGCAGTAACTTTGAATAGCCATTTCATAATCTGAGTCTCCTGACAAATACCTAATTAAAGAAACCTCAAACTGTAAGAGGCCATGAAAAATGGAGATACATTAATAACAATGAGAAAAGTGCTAATTTATCAACAAAAAAAATGTTCCATTACCCTTATACGGAGCGAAGTACTCTCATCGCATCCTCCATCAACTTCAAAACATTACAAAAAAGTTGATTTATATCCGTTATCAATATAAAATTGGAGAGACGGAAGAATTCATTGTCGGAGAGAAAAGATACGACCTAGTGAGGGAATAAGAGAGAAGTTGGAAGAAGAATATTTGGGGTTTAAGTGAAAAAGAATGTGGAGACCAGTTGTTCCCCACAAAGATAAAAACAAATACGTATCTGCGAAAAAAGGGATAGTAAATTCAAATGCATACATGTGGTTAAGTAGAAAATCAAAAAAAATAATTTCAAATTTATGTAAAACTTACGGAACGTTTGGTACAATTATTTCATGCTACGTTCGTCCTTCTGACTATCACTTATATATAAGGGGATAAATAAATATATATATATATATATATATTTAAAGAAAGTTCATCATATAAGGAATTGCATAATGTTATTGCAATGCAATTCGGATTTGATACAAATGTGATTAAGCTGAAAATTGAGTATAAGGTTAAAAAAAGCAACACACAAATGTTGATTCACAACGACATGGGTGTTAAGAGGCAAATGACTTCAACAAGTATCCAATTTGTATAAGTAAACTGGATAATAGTAGCAATATAAGTGACGACCCAAAGTAGACCCTAGAAGATAGGGCATCCCTCAAGTTGGAACACGGCGTACTTGACCTATCGAAGGTCTTGTACAAGCCCTTACACATCATTCACTGCATATATACGAAAAGTAGCACAGAATGAAAACTTTTTTTCAAAAACATAATGCGGAATCATTTCATAAAACTTATAACATATGTCTCAAAAAATTATCTATGAGATAATGAGTACTATAGTCTTGGGTCACAACCCATAAAAGTATAACATAGAAAAGAACATAAACGACAACATGGTGTCCTCAGATTCTATGAGGACTCACCAATCTTCACTTCTTGACAAGCCTTGGAAACTCTATCCTTGAAAGCAACTCAATCTCCTCAAGACCATACATCGGATTAGAATGTATGCAAAATATGTGTTAGTACGAAATATATCAAGTATGTAAATTATCGTACCAAACATAAGATATCTCAAAGGGTTAGTCAATAATAGACATAATCATAAGAGATAAAAGCATAAGCATATCATGAATATCATATGCATAATAAATCATTATAAAGTATATAAGAGTTCATACTTAACTCATTGTCCTTCTTACTCAAATGAACTAGTTGACAAGACACCTCCAAGTATACTTGTGCAAGGCTAAGGTAGCATCCCATATTACTACCAAAGCTAAGTACCTCCCTTCGATCATTCTTGATCATAATCCACTTTCATAATCAAAACCTTAGGTTCATCATAACATATGAGCACGATGCCCCTAGGCCACCTCAAAAGCACACTTGTGCAATGCATGTGAAGCATCTCATTCTACCTCACACACTGAGCATATCTTAAAGTCACCCTATTCCCTTTAATTTTAGTTTAGGAGTCTCTAGTAAACCTATTTCATATTGACAAGGAACTATCCTCTTAACTAAATCATTTCATGTAAAGTAACCATAGCCACTACCCAAGCGAAATATACATAGCATAGGGGTCATGTCATGGGTAAATTCATGTCATACTTGTTCCATGTATGGATAGCATCCCATACTACCATCCACGCTAAGTACTTCTCTAGACTAACCTAATCCAAGATAATAAGGAAGGAAACACCCATCCTAACCATTATGCAACCAATTATGTAGATGCAAGCTAATCATAGAGGATCATGAATCCTCAACCCTAAGCTATCATGAGAAACTAATCTCAAGCTATTTTATGAAATGCACCTTGAATACAAGTCAAGCTAACATTAGGAGAGTATAGGTCTTTCTCCTAAAGCAATCATGAAATGGTTTGGGCCTAACCAAGTCAAGCTATCATGAAGGAAATCTAGTCATGCTACTTCAAGCTAATCTTAGAAGAGCTTCATTACTCAATCCCAAGTTATCATGGAAACCACCATTCCCAAGCTACCATGATCAAGCATCCTAGCAACACATGTTCAAGCTAAACATGAGAGAGCTTACTTTCTCCATCCCAAGTTATCATGAGGTTCATCATCTCAAGCTATCATGTCTTAGTCTTATCTTACCTAGTCTATTATAGAAGAAGTGATCATACAATCCATCTTCAAGCGATTCTAGTTTAACATGCATTGATTCATTTTAGGTTCTTAGGTCACCCTAGAATTCACCTACGTGAGAGAACTTATTTCGCCTATCTTGTTCATGTCAAAGTGTAGAAGAGAATAAAACATCATCACAATACCTTCATAATGACTTCAACACGAAACCCTAGAATCAATGGTATACAATCCTTACAATCGATTACTTTCCCCAATTCATCATGATCCATGTTCAATTACAAGTTAATTCATTCAATTTGATCTTTCGAAGGTAAATCTAGGCTTACATGATCACATATGTTCAATTTCAACTTTACAACTCAAGATCATCCTATATCAATTAGGCCTAGTTCAATTAATATCTTTGTGATTCAATCATGATCAATTAGCATACAATACATTTGAATTAAGAAGATCATCTTAGAACCTTCATCTTGATCCTAATGATCTAAAATCACCATGATCACCTTCAACATTAAATAGTACAATTCACCATGAAAATATCACATTATCATCATATGTATATAATTGAATGCTACCCACTAGATTGGGATCACAATCAAGCTTTACCCACAAGGCAATCACAACCCTCTCTAAATTGGGGTTCATTGGATTCACAATTGAGGATTAACTAGGAGACTCCATGAATGGAAGAATACATGGATGAATAATCTTCACATACCTTATATTAGATCCTTAAACCCAGCTTGAAACCTTGGTGAATTTCGTCCTAAGAGCTGCCTCCAATTTCGCTTCTTCTTCAATGGTATTCTTGAGAGAGTTTTATGGAAGAAGGTGTTTTGATTTGGAGTCTAGAGTCTAAATGGATATTGTATTGCTTAAATACACTTCAAACCCCTTAAATAAGCACCAACAACTAATCTCTAAAGTTACCAAAAAAACCCTGCACCTATTGGATCATTTAACCAATTCTAATTTGACTTAAAAACGACGCAACCAAATTTGAAAAGTCACTGCGCATCGCGGGGTCACCTCCACATTTTGGTTCTGAAAATCAATTTTAGGCAGAATGGTTCGCGATGGCCCCACATCGTAGGGAAAATTTTGCCCTTTCAGTGCTGGCTGCGCGACGCGCAACAACCTTCATATCTAGGCTGTCCGGTAGTTTTCTTGGCCAACGTTTGGATCCTCTTTGGGATCCTTAGGGTGATCCCCAGAGTCTCGTATGTACTTGATACTTTATAATAACCACACATTGATACACAAATCTCAACTCGAACACATATGTGACAAACTATTCGTGTATCAAGTTGTAACTAAAATGTATCATGACTAATATATTAACAAATACATTCAAAAAATAATAAAAAAGTTTGTGACTTAATTACACATTCCTCTATAATGATACATTACAAAAATATAACAAGAATGAATTAGCATATGTACTTGATACTTTATAATAACAATACATTGATACATAAATTTAAATATAACACATATGCGAAAACTAGTAATCTATAAAATTGTAACTAACAATGTATCATGATTAATATATTTAATAAAACCAAAAAAAAGTGTGTGTTTTAATTACCCATGCCTCTATAATGATACATTATAGAAAATAAGAATAACAAATTAAGATGTACCTGTTCCTTTATAATAACCACATATTGATACACAAATCTAAAAGCCAACACAGTTGTGAGGAACTCATAATATATCAAGTTCCAACTAGCAATGTATCATGATTACAGTTAAAAAAAAAAGTATGTGTCTTAATTATTCATGCCTTTATAATGATAGATTACAAAAAAAAAAAGAATGAATAAATATATACGTGATACTTTATAATGACCACAAATTGATACACAGATCTAAGAACCCAACACATATGCGACAAACTAGTAATGCATTAACTTGTAACTAACAATGTTTAACACTCACATATTCAAAAATTAAAAAAAGAGTATATTAAAACACTATAATTCCGGTCACATACCTTTTTTAATCAGATATTTTAACTCAAAAATTGAAGTTGTGGTCTATTTTGTGTTTTGCCATTACAACCATTAAAGTAGTTTTATCCATGTACAATTGCTTCACCTTTACATCTGAATTGTTTGAATAAACTATATATATTATTATTTGTATGTAATAGGAATCATCAATTCTCGATTAAAGCATGTTAAGAGCATGTGCATTCTTTTTGTATCTTCAACAAATACAAATGCACACATCAAAACGTTGTATCTCTTCATCACTTTGAAAGGTTTCTTCAAAAAAAAGGGGAAAGGATTTGACTTTTAAATTTCTTTTTCTGTTAGGATTAACATCTGTCTAATTGATAAAAACGATACGTAAGCGTAATTTATGGGATTTAATTAGATTTTTAGATTTGTTTCCTATTTTAGCGTAACAGATTGCCACTTATTGTAGGGTAGAATTAATGTATTCGGACGACCAATTATGCATGCAGAAGGTTGAAATTTTAAGAATTTTTTTGTAAAATCAAAAAGAGTAAGGAAATAATGTAATTTATATCTTACACCTAAGTTATACATAAAATTTTCTCTTAATTCAATTTGGCTGCGAGTTGGACTTCATTTGGTATATTCAGCCCATTACCAAAGCAACCCAAAGACCCATTTCCAATTTCAACCAATACAACACCATATAAGCGGCCCAATTCTTCATCCAAACACAACCCGACCCTGTTCCAATACAAAGAAACCCATCCAAGCATACGATACCCGACCCACCCAGAAACGAACACAGCAACAACAAATTCCAACAAATCGGTACAATAACACATCAGGTGTTTACACCAAGTAATTATATACATGTCATGTGTTTAAATTTATAATTCATTTTACATCATTAAATAACGTAATATTACATTTTGTATTGACTTAATGGAAACACCCGATGCAAATAAACTTTTTCTGAATAGCAACGGACTGCGTTAACTTTTTCTATCTTCATCCCCAATGTTCTTTTGCTTCATCTCCTCTTTAGCTTCCGCTGTTCAATTATTTTCTACTCACACTCTTAAGGTTAATATTATCTCTTTGCTATATATTTACTTTTGTGCTCTCTTTTTTCATTGATTTTTATGTTTGTTTATTCTGTGTTTTATCTCCCCCATAACCATGAAATTTTCTTTTTCTTTGGCATGTTACAGAATCCCAGTACCTCAATATCATGCCATAAAGTGACATTCATAGCTAGGTATGCAATTGAAGTTTCTAAATTATTCATGTGTTCGCTCATTTTGGGGTATTTTAATTTAATATTTATTGTTTATGTTCGTTCTCTATTATTTTGAAGAAGGTCCTTCTATCATTTTGCATATTTGTTTGATTCATGCATATGTATTACTTCTTTCGTTTCAAAAAGACTTATCTTCCTTTTTTTGTCTCTTTATAGAAGAATGACCTTTTTCTTTTTTTGTGAATATTTTTATTTAAGTTTTTTATATGACATGTTTAAGGTCACATGATTAAAGGATAATTTTATACATTTGACATGATTTTAAATTTGAATTATAAGATTCATCTCTTTCATTTTTTTAAATTTCGTGTCAATTCAAATTAAATTATTCCTTGTGAAATGGAGGAAGTGTTTTTAATGAATCTTCTACTAATTTTAAATGATTATGCGCCTAAAGTGTTCGGTAAACTTAACTTGTACATTTTCTTACTGATAATTATGTATTGTTTTTGAGATATAATTAAAATACATTATATTTGATTTAGAACCAAACATTTAGTTATATAATCCATGTTGGACAACAGAATCTATAAAGAGATGCAATTGTTCAATGTAGTTTTGGAATAAGCAGATTAGAATGTCATCAACTTGGGTACCTTTTGTTTTATAACTCTAGAAAATTAGATTGTATATGATTTAGTCACTCACATTACATTAATATACCATGTTTGTCCTGACTCAAAAGTTAATCAAACTTAATTATTAAGTTAGTTTTTAATATCTAGGAGTGTTTGGCAAATATGAAAAATAATTTAACATAAGTTAAAAAGTGTTCGACCAAGTCAAAAGTGACTTCGGATAAAGTTAAAACGACTTAAAATAAATTAGAATCCTAAATTATGGGGAGAAGGTCTTGCTTGCTTTTTTTATTTTTATTTTTTTGTTGACTAAAGTCATTTCAATGATTTCTATTTTTGACTCAAAATCTACTATCTCTCTATAAGCCAATCAAAACACAAAAGTAAAAATTTGTTTTGTAGAAAATATAAATAACTATTTAGATAGTTAACACACACACACACACACACACACACACACACACACACACACACACACACACACACACACACACACACACACACACACACACACACACACACACACACACACACACACACACACACACACACACACACACACACACACACACACCACACACACACACACACACACACACACACACACACACACACACACACACACACACACACACACACACACACACACACACACACACACACACACACACACACACACACACACACACACACACACACACACATTCCATCTCATAGTATGTCTCTATGTTTAATAATTGAATGACTACACTTCATATGATAAAAAAATAAGGTTAATATTTATGTGATAGATTAAATGATGCACTTTTTCCAAATGATAGATAGTTCTACATATATTACAAATGCGCCTCTATTTTTAATTCCTGGTCATATTCCATAGTGTTCATCTACATTCAAATGTTTTTTTTTTCAATTTCACAATCTCTTATAATTCACATAACCTCATTTTCTTTCACATCCACCATTCTTTGTTCTTGATTTGTCTAATACTACTTCTTTGCATGAGGCAATTAGAGTATTGAGATTTTATCCTAAAGTTTAACTTGGATTTTTAATAGTTTGACTAATTGTCATTTCAAAGATAGATTCGACAATACAACACTCATAGGTGATATGACTAAATACTCAATTTTAGCTCCATCCTTCTTCCCTTTGCATTCCAAGAGGGCTAATCAAGGCCCAAAACTCATTTCTCTCAGTCTGTCCCCATTCAAACTGATTGGTATAAATAAAGACACTAACAAACAATGTGTTGAAGGGCTGGAAGTTTTAAAAAAACAAATGCTCAAGAGGTGAAAATAGGGTCTATACATGTTTTATATAACAGTATACAATGATATTCATGCCAATATACAAACATTATACATTTGGTGTATGTGATATAGGTTGAAAGACAGGATTACAGGGATTAGAGAGAAAAATCACGGGTCTCGAGAGCTGAGAATGGCTTGTATACATCGATATAGATATCTTGTATACAACGGTACACACTGGCGAAATCCCAAGTGAACCAGCAACAAGTTTGTCCCAAGAAGGTCCAAATTCATGTTCTCCTTTATTCTCCTAAATTATTTAATTGTTATCTTTTTAATTAACTCTAACTTTTTCAATGACTCTTTGAAATCTCAAAAGATTAGCTATATTTTTTTTTATAATAGTTTATTTTAATGATTTCTTTCAACTCGTCTACTTCTATTGAATATCTTTAGTCAAAACTTGTTTTACTCTCCTATTAATATCAGATAATATTCGTGCTTTAATTAACCAAATCACTTTGAATTATTAATAAAATAGTTAAAAACTTCTAATTAATCCGATTTTTTTGGTCAAGAACATAATCACATTCAAATAAATTCAAATGTTTTATTTTAATTATTTAGGTTTTAACTTTAGAAAACTAAATAAAGGAAAAATATAGTGATTACATTTTTATTTTAGTTTATTATTTCCTTTATCAAAATGATATATTGTTTTGATTGAAAGATCGCAATAAAAATTCAAATTTATGTATCTTATTTATTTTTGTGCACTACCTATTATTTCTTTTCTGACACTATCATATGCCCTTCATATCGTGTCTTTGACCGTACACAAACTGAACACACCAAGGATGTTCTAAACTCCTTCAGAGTTAGTGCAATTTAAAAATTCTACTCTCAATCATCTAGGAAAGTAATTCTACTATATAAATAGGGCATGTCGCATAGCCTTAGGCAAGAGAAACAAGGTATTATCGTTGCGTTTAGGAAACTATCCACATGTCAATGAGTTTCTTCTTTAGAACTCAACAACACACACTTTAAGTGGATATAATATGAATGATCCAAACTAAAACAGTTTATGGATTTGAAGCAAATAAACTTATAAATCCTTTACCTTTCTTTTGGATGATCATTGAATAAAAGTTGCCGAATATCCAAATAGTTGTTTCAGTACCACACATCCTACAAAATTGGAGGAAAAAAATCCACAGAATACATGAAGCCGAAATTCAAGTCTAGTGAGAGCATTATTATCACTTCTAAGGAAATAAGGTGACAAAGTCTTCATTACTCAGTTAATGGGGTTCTGGGACCCAAGCACAATAACTTTCAAATTCTCAGATTTTAAGATCACTCCCACATTGGAGGTGTCCAGAAGTTTTACGGAACTACTTATTAGAGAAAGGTTGTCGTTGATCTCAGTAGCTATATATTCACATATTTTTTTAAGTTTGTTGGAGTTGAATATATTTCCGTCTTTAAAAAATGTGAACGACGGAAAGGTCAAGCTAGACTACCTCTTTCATGCTGGGTTTTAAAAAGGTGTGAATGGAAAATGAAGAGTTGTGACTTTTATGAAGAGTTGTGACTTTTATGAAATGTTGCGACTTTTATGAAAATTTGTGACTTTTATGAAAGTTGCGATTTTTATGAAAATTTGTGACTCTTATGGAAAGTTGTTACTTTTATGAAAGGTGACGATCTTTCTGAAAGATTGTGACTTTTTCAAAGGTTTGTGACCTTTCCGGTAAGGCACAATAAGAATCTTTTCGCACTATCCTTTGTTTTCTATAAGTTGAGGGATTTCCTCTAATTTTAATATAGAATTCATGGACTTCTTCTTCAACTACTAAATCTAGTATTCTAAGTGTACTTTACTGCCGTTGAGTGGTTCGCTAACACCGAAGTTTTTGATATCTATACTCTGGTGATTGAGATCATTTTACCCTGGGAGGTCATATTCCAAATCAACCTAGGATACTAGAGGGGAATAATTTCCTTAAGGGGACACTGTGAGTTCAGGGGACTTGATCTTTTTCCTATTAAAAATTTTCCTGATTCCGGTACGTGTTTTATAAATTTTAGATTTGTGAATTAATTTCAGTTCTTCTGTTCTTTTGTTCTTCACTGGTGCATTAATCTTGATAACTTCGTGTTTCTGCAAAGTTTGTTGGAATCATTAAGATTCATTAGACACATATTAACAAAAATTCTTCTTTAAGAAAAATATTTCATATATTTTTTTTAAAACAGTTTCTGATTCTAGTTTCGCTACTAGTTTTAATTTTCTAGTTGTGAAAATGTTCTTAAACTTTTTGTCTTACAAAGATCTTCAAAGTTTTGTTCTAAGTATGTTTGGAATACAAGATGAACAACAATCTTAAGGAAATTATTATACTTTTAGTATTTTTTGTATTCTACTGATTAAGAGAATCTGATCATGCAAGTAGAAGATAAATGCATTACTTCTCCATAATTCGTTTCCTTGCTTAGAAAGGTAGAAGTGAGAATGTAACAGAAAATTTTTATGGTATTCCGTTTAAAGATTACCAGGTAACCTTCTTATTAAATTATCTAAGAAGGAAAATAGTTTCTAAGAGTTATCATCTTTGATTTTTTATTTTTTTTATTATGTGTATCTTTGGAGAAAGATCTGCAAACCATATGTTGTGGAATGAATTTTACTTCGCAAATATTGTTGCTTTTAAAATTCATTAGTTTGCAAAAATGAGAGATGCATATTTTTGTTTGATAAAATAGTATGTCAAAATGTTATAGTTGGAAGACTATTTGATAAGAAAAACATTTCTATGTGATAAAAGCATTATTCTGTTTGGAGAAAAAAAAGACTTTTGTAGTTTTGTACTCCATGAGAAATGTTAGTGTGTCTGATTTTTGTAGACTAAAAACTTTTGTGGTTTTATACTCTTGATGAATTGGACTAGAGTCAGTGTTGCACTTCTGATTTTCTATAAACTTCAATGTAATATAGTAATAAATTCTACAATTTTTTTGTCCTTATTGTTACTATTTAAAATACTAAGTGGTATGTCTATTTATGATAGAGGAAAAATACGAGTGACATAGAATTTGTGATTTTGTGTCTCTATGGAATGAACTTTGACATTGTGTAAACATTGTCAAAGAGAATTGCAGCACTATAATTCTTTCGTAAAATAATGTTTCCAACATTAAAATATGTGAAAAAACTATTTTCAAATACATAAAAAATATTTTTGAGATCACATTTGAAATGTGGGAGTTATTTGCTTATGATTAGACTTGGTGTCTAATTTAACTTTGGAAGCAAAAGATATGAAATTGATTGATACTTTTAAATTATGTTATACCCACAAAGTTCTTGGAGTATATTTGCTATTGTGGTTGTTGAGTTTCTCTATTACTAGTATATAGTGTGACTAGTATGAAACATCCAAATTATATATTTACTTGTTCAAAATAATTTCGTTCTTTTATGGAAAAAAAACATCACTTAAAATATTGTGATTTTTTCATGAAAAAATATGTCTATTATAATAAAGTATTTGCATAGACATGAATATTGTTGAATAGGCATTTGTTATGTTTTTGTAAAAATAACATTTAGACTATATTGTCTTTACTGAATCCGATGAAACTTTGTTCAAGGGTAGTCCTATAACAATAATATTGAAAGTTATGGAAATGTACTTCTAAAAAGGACTTTTGACAATCTAAACAATGTTTGTATCACACAAAATTGTAAGAAATAGGAACAAAATATTAGTGAGGAAAAAACTACCTCACGAAGAGCTTTTCGAACTCAATATTTTTATTTGTTCTTACTTGCTTGAGTCAATGTTTGTAACATGAACACTTGGGGCATCTCAATTACAAAACCTTGTAAGGAAAACTGATCAACTTAGAAGTTTTGCCTAACTTTGAGTACAATAAATAAAAATGTCAAGTTTTTGTGGAATCTAAGTATGTTGAGGATTCTTATAAGTATGTTGAAAGTAATTCTAATTCCTTAGAATTGATTTACACTGACATTTGTGATATGAAGTTAACATCATCTCATTCTGCGAAAAAGTATTTGTTACTTTTATCGAGAATTGCATTAAAAATGACTATGTCTATTTGCTGAATGGTATAAATGATGCATCCATCATTTCTTTCAACATTCGGTTTTTCATTAGATTGAGGTGAGTATGGAAGTAGTTTGATGGATATTCCACTATGCACAATGAGATTTATACTCTCCATTCTTATCACATTTTATATTTTCTTCACACTGATTTTCAACTTCGATATTACATTGTCTAGACATTTCTATTGCTTCATCCTTACCATTCAGCAAATAGACATAGTCATTTCTAATGTAATTCTCAATAAAAGTAACAAATACTTTTTTCCACCATGAGATGGTGTTAACTTCATATCACAAATGTCAATGTAAATCAATTCTAAGGGATTATAATTCCTTTCAACAGATTTATAAGAATGTTTAACATACTTAGATTCCACAAAAACTTGACATTTTTATTTATTGCACTCAAAGTTAGGCAAAACTTCTAAGTAGATCAGTTTTCCTTACAAGGTTTTGTAATTGACATGTCCCAAGTGTTCATGTCACAAACATTGACTCAAACAAGTAAGAACAAATAAAAACATTGTGTTTGAAAAGCTCTTCGCGAGGTAGTTTTTTCCTCACTAATATTTTGTTCCTATTTCTTACAATTTTGTGTGATAGAAACATTGTTTAAATTGTCAAGTGTCCTTTTCAGAAGGACATTTCCATAACTTTCAATATGATTGTTATAGAACTACCCATGGACAAAGTTTCATCGGGTTCAATAAAGACAATATAGTCCAAATATTATTTTTACAAAAACATAACAAATGACTATTCACCAATATTCATGACTATGCAAATACTTTTATTATAATAGACATATCTTTTCGTGAAAAATCACAACATTTTAAGTGATATTATTTTTCCATAAAAGAATAAAATTATTTTGAATAAGTATATATATAATTACGATGTTTCATACTAGTCACATTATATACTAGTAATAGAGAAACTCAACAACCACAATACCAAATATACTCCAAGAATTTTGTGGGTATAACATAATACAATAATATCATTGAATTTCATATCTTTTGCTCCAAAGTTAAATTAGACACCACAACACTGACTTATTATGTGAAGTTTTCATATTCTTCAAACCAATTGCATAGTCCAATTTATCAAGAGTATAAAACCATAAAAGTTTTTAGTCTAGAAAAATCACACACACTAACATTTCTCATGGAGTACAAAACTACAAAGGTCTTTTTTTTCTCCAAACAGAATAACACATATTCTTCATCACATAGAAATGTTTTTCTCATCAAATAGTCTTTCAGCTATAACATTTTGACATACTATTTTATCAAACAAAAATATGCATCTCTCATTTTTTCAAACTAAAGAATTTTAAAAGCAACAATATTTGCGAAGTAAAATTCATTCCACAACATATGGTTTGCAGATCTTTTTCCAATGATACACATAATAAAAAAGTAAAAAATCAAAGATGATAACTCTTAGAAACTATTTTCCTCCTCAGATAATTTAATAAGAAGGTTGCCTGGTAATCTTCAAACGGAATACCATAAAAATTTTCTGTTACATTCTCACTTCGACCTTGCTAAACAAAGCAACGAATTATGGAGAAGTAATGCATTTATCTTCTACTTCCATGATAAAATTCTCTCAATCAGAAGAATACAAAAAATACTAACATGATACTAATTTCCTTAAAATTGTTGTTCATCTTGTATTTCAAACATACTTAGAACAAAACTTTGAACATTTTTGTAAGGCAACAAAGATTAACATTTTCACAACTAGAAAATTAAAACTAGTAGCGAAACTAGAATCAGAAACAGATTTTAAAAAAATATATACGAAATATTTTTCTTATAGAAGAATTGTTGTCAATATGTGTCTAAAGAATCTTACTGATTCCAACAAATTTTGCAAAAACACGAAGTTACCAAGTTTAATGAACCAGTGAAGAACAAAAGAATAGAAGAACTGAAACTAATTCACAAATTTAAAATTTGTAAAAGAAGTACCAGAATTTGGAAACAATTTAAAAAGGAAAAAGATCAAGTCCAATGAACTCACAGTGTCCCCTTAAGGAAATTATTCCCCTCTTGTATCTGAGGTTTGATTTGGAATATGACCTCCCAGGGTAAAATGATCTCAATCACCAGAGTATAGATACCAAAAACTCCGGTGTCAGCGAACCACTCAAAGGCAGTAAATACTTAGAATACTAGATTTAGTAGTTGAAGAAGAAGTCCATGAATTCTATATTAAAATGAGAGGAAATCCCTCAATTTATTGAAAACAAAGAGTAGTGCGAAAAGGTTCTTATTGTGCCTTACCGAAAAGGTCACAAACCTTTGGGGAAAAATCACAATCTTTCATAAAGTTTGTCACCATTCATAAAAGTCACAACTTTCCATAAAAGTCACAACTTTTCATAAAAGTCGAAACATTTCATAAAAGTGACAAATTTTCATAATAGTCACAAAATTTCATAAATGTCACAACTCTTCATAAAAGTCGCAACTCTTCATTTTCCATTCACACCTTTTAAAACCCAACAAGAGGGACAAAAATATGTTTGTAGGATAAACACATTATTCGAAAGCATATAGGTTACTTGATTTAGAACATAATGTTGTTGTATAATCAATTCATGTTGAATTTTAAGAAAATAATTTTCTGAAGGACATTATTGTTGAAAAGTTGAGTTAAGCAAGTCAAAGTAGTCTTGATGAGAAACAAATGTCTGAAATTCTTATAATAAAAGGTAAAATGACAATATTTATCTATAGCCAAGAAGTCAAAGAGTTAAAAGAAGAAAAAAAAAAACTCTTCATCCTGCTTTTTGTCTTCTCAAAATCTATAATTTTTTTGGTAAAGGGAGATAGAACTAACGTGTGTAATCAAATGTCAATATTGTTTAATATAAAAGAACATCCTAAAATATTACAAGAAGCAATGTATTAGAACATGAAAGATTTTGATTATTGACAAACAGAGGAACAGATGAAAGGAACAGGTTGTGCATACATGTTCCTTTTAGACCGAATTTCACTGAGGTAATGAAAACGTCAACCACGTGAATTAAAAGTTATAAAGCAGTGGAAGGATTATTTTTTAAAAGAAACCATTGCAAAAAGATTTTCCTTCATAAAGAAATACTACAAGAAGTAAGAAGCAAAAAAAAGCAGGAAACAAAAGCAAAAAAGGAAGTATAAAGGAATGAATAAAGATTCAAGAAGGAAATAAATCAAATTCAAGTCAAACAAGGTTTTTTAGGATGTGGTAAAGTCTATTTCGAGTTAGACAAGACTTTGACAAGTTGTGATCTACAATATTATCATAAAAAAAGATTGCACACTTAAACAGAGAGTTACAAGCATAATACAATCAAATAAATGGATTTCATATTTGAGTGATTTCTGATTACGAAGTGTGGTCACCGTAAGGAAACAAGTGGGATCAGAGTTAGTTCCTAGGATTGCAAGAGTTATAATATGAATTCATAACTTGAAGTGGGATCGATAATCTAGTTGGTTGTTGGCGTCTAGGAATTAGAGTTTATAATTCCTTAAGTTACATAGGTTTGTAATCTTTTGTTGAGGCTCAGATTTTTATGAAGTGGAGTTAAATCCTATAGAGGTGTAGGTCATGATTTTTACCCTTTATGAGTCGGGTTTTCCGCGATAAAATATTGTGTCATTAGTTTATTTGTTTTACATAATGTCACTATTGTAATCTGCAAAGGAACGGAATGAATATACATATTCCTTAGGCAAATATGGGGTTATATACCAAAAATTGGTATCAGAGTTGGCTATATTTATAGAGTCTAATAACTCAAGATAAGATCATCATTAATTTTGCACCTCCTTTTGTACAAGCTGAAGGTGAACATCAACATACCACTGCTATTTAATGGACATTACTACACATGGTGGAAGGAGTGAATGGAGGATTTTCTACAAGCCTAAGACTATGACTATGGATGAGAGTAACTAATTGTCCTCTTATTCCTATGGTGAAGGATGATGAATAGAAAGTCATTCCATAGCCCAAGGCATAATATGGAAATGTTGATTATAGAATGCTCGCAAAGAATGATAAAGCTAAGTACATCCTTGTATCTGGACTTGGACCAGATGATTTAAATCGTATCTGTGGTTGAACTACAACGAAATAAATTTGGGACACATTGGTCAATGCAAATGAAGGAACTCTCCAAGTAAGAAAATTTAGAAATGCTAGATTATGCACTGAATAAGATGCATTTGAGATTGAGTGTGGTGAATTAAATCAAGATATAATTGCTAGATTTAATACTATTGTGAATGAACTACAGTCTTTGGGAAAGATATACACTACTTACGAACTTGTTGATAAGGTACTGAGAACTCTACCTAAGTCATGGGAGATCAAGGTCACTGCAATTACGGAGACAAAGAATTTGACAATCATGAGCTTGGATGAACAAGTAGGAAATCTAAACACTTACGAGATGAAGGTTGATAACACAAAAATGAGTAAAAGAAGCAAAGATGTGATTTTTTCCTTCAAGGCAACTGAGAGTGATGAATATGATCTGGATGATGAGGACATAGTCGTGATAAGCAAAAGCCTCAGAAATCTTCTCAAGAAAGGTTGAAACTATGAGAAAAAAATGTCCATGGGCAAAGAAAAAAAATCTGGCATTACTATGTATGTTGCTCGAGGAATACGTTCACACAACTCAATTGAAGATGATAAGAAAGATGTTTGTTTGATGGCCATGGAGGACTCTGAAGCAGAATCTAAATCAGAAATTAAAAAAGAGAGGTATATATTCTTGAACTTGAAAATAAACTAAAAAAAATTTCAAAGAGAAAGTTGTCTTCCTTTATACTAACTCTCAATGGATAATTTTCAAGAGATGAATGAAATAGAGATTAGTTATTGAATTCCTTGACCAATTCAAAATCTGAATATATAAATCTTAAAAAATTTAATTCTGATCTCAAGAAAGAAAATCAATTCCTAAAGGAACAGTTACAACAACTTGATTCTTGCACTTTGGTTCTCAAATATGAAATTTTGAAATAAAGTGTTATTGGGAATGGGAAAGAAATAATTATTAGTAATCAAATTAGATGTGACCAAGATCTAACGAAGTTAACAATGAAACATTATCTTAAAGGGAAAATCTAGAAGAATAAATCTTTACCTTGCTAGACCTAAGTATGATCTTGAGATGGAAAATAAATGGACTCAACCCTCAATAATTGTGACTCAGCTCAGTAATAGAACACATGACACTAAAGGTGAAATAAGTTTTGTTAAAGCAGTCTTAAGAAAACTCTTACTAGTGCACACATTGTGGCAGTAGTGGTCACTCAAGGGGGACCTGCGCAATAGTTATAACACACATGAATAAGAACTTCAAAATTGCCTCAAATAGAAAACCAAACCATGTTAAAATAAAGGATTCACGTCAAAGGAACAGGTTGGGGTAAAAGAAAAAAACTAAAAATGTTTTACCAATATGGATTAATTGAGATCTGAATCATTCTTTTTATCAATACAAAGGGCCTCATCTAGTCTGGTTCCTTAATCTAACCTTTGAACTTGCAGGAAAAGTGAGAGGAAGCATGCAACATTCACCAATGAACATGTTGTGTCAGACGCATGATTGAAACTAGAAGAAATTCCTCTCACTTGCAGAAGAAAATAATGGAATCATAGCTTTGACAGCGAAAAAAAGGTTGAATAATGAGAAATATTGAAGGAAGATATGAAAGAAACAAGTACAACCTATCAAGTATCTAGCAATTATGTGCACTCAGATGATCAAAGTATGTAAATTGTGAGTCCATCTATCAAAAAGTATGATCAACCTAGTTAAACTCTTTTAAAAGAAACAATTTTAAACTTGGGGTTGATTAAAATCATATGACTATCCCTCAATGACTAATGAACATTGTGCATACTGCCCTCTAATCTTGAATTTTATGCTCAATTTTGTACATTAAGTTGCATGTCTCTATACCACTTTAAATTCATGTTACTCATGCACTATAACATTGTATTTGCATCTGTCAAAAGAGAGAGACTTAGTAAATTTAGAGCAAAATTCAGCA
Source organism: Solanum peruvianum (assembly GCA_027705065.1). Classification (NCBI taxonomy): domain Eukaryota; kingdom Viridiplantae; phylum Streptophyta; class Magnoliopsida; order Solanales; family Solanaceae; genus Solanum; species Solanum peruvianum. Next base: position 9,172,264 of record JAKWJD010001766.1, on the reverse strand, counting down.
TTATCAAGAGATTTAAAGTATGTGCACTACAATTATTATAATTAAATATAATATCAATGCACATGTACATGTTCTTTCCACTTATTCCAAAAGATATATTCATGCCCTCAAAAAGCCTATTTAAAGCCTTATCCTAGTGTGATGGTCTATAGTTGAGATGACTTTGGTGGATGAAACCTCTACTTTGTTGCCTTATAAAATAGAGGTTGTGGTGTAGAAAGTAGGCAGTGTTAGTTCTTAGGGAAAATTTGTATTGGGTGTGTCTAAAATTACTGAGGAAGTTTTGGAGGATGTACCTGGTGAGAGGGAATATGTGGCGGACCCTACAACTGAACAAAGTTCAGTTGTTAGGATCAACTTGGGTGCATTTAGGGTGGGGGAACCAATGAGGGGACCCCTCTTTCAAACCTAGTTCTTCTATTGGGATCCATATAAACTTAGATTTAGGGTTGATGTAAAAAATTATAATAGTGGGTGTTGCACGTGATAGTACCACATCTAGTGAACGGATTGGGAAAACATGTTCTTCTACAAATGATATTGAAAAAAAATCCTTTTATTGACTATTGAAATTAAGTATAACTTTATTGAAATTAGAGTTTTCAACTTTGGAAAGCGGACAATGTTCTTAAGCAAGGTTATTACTAAATTTGGGGTTAGAAATGATTAAACTATTGTTTCTCCGGATGGAAAATGATTGATTGAACCTGTTCCTTAAAGGTGATAAAAAATAAAAAAAAAGTAAGTTGAAACTGAAGTCATATGTGTCACTCACAAAAATGCCATGGACCAACTGCATATGAACTATGATCTTGAACATGTAGGCCTGCTAAAGAAAAATGAAACACAAAGCTCAAGGTTGAGCTTGCATAAACCAAGCTACCTTTGAAATTGAGAAAACTAATAATTATGCTAATCCTAAAGATTTTTCTTGTGCTGCTTTAAAACGACTTTTACTTACCCTTTTGTGTCCGATCTTTTGTTATTACCTAGCTACTCTAGCCTTTGACCTTCCATTTTTTCTGTCATAGCTACTCTAGCCTTTGACCTTCCATTTTTTCTGTCATCACAAGTGCTTGATTCTATATTTAATTTTGATTATATTTGTGGTGTATATGTTTTTTGATTGACGCTAATGATGGATTAGAGTTTTTAGTTCATATCTATCTCCTAGTTTTGTGCAAATTATTTGCTATAGCTAATTGAGTTCTTTATTTTTAAGTGTTGTGTAGGTAATAGACCAAGTGGCCATGAGTATCGAATTTACTTCTCTTAGTGTGGTGTATGCCTTTAAAATGTCTTATAATGTCAAAAGGGGGAAGTGTATTTATAATCCAATTGGTCTAACATGATCCTCTAATGTGTTTGCTTTGTGTATTGAGTTTTAAGAAATTGACATAAGACAAATTGATCTATTTATACAAGAAGCAATGGTTTTTCATAATCAAAAGATGGAATTTGTTATGACGGGGAAGATTTTGATAATTGACAAATAGAGGTACAAATGGACGGAACCTGTTGCGCATTCATGTTCCTTTGTCCCCGAATTCGACTAGAATTAAGAGAATGTCAACCACGTGAATTAAAAGTTGTAGAACGGTGGAAGGATTTATTTTTACAAGAAACTAGTGCAAAAAGGTTTCCTTTCAAAAAGAAGTCCTAAGCGAATTAGGAAGCATTAAAAAACTAGGAAACATAAGCAAAAAATGATATAGAATTGCGTGAATAAAGATTCAAGAAGGAAATAAATCAAAGCCAAGTCAATAAGGTTTTTGAGGATGTGGTGAAATCTTTCGAGTTAAATAATATTGTGAGAAGTTGTGATATATAAATAGGACAATATTATCATCAAAAAATATTGCATACTTAAAAAAAGAGTTACAAGCAGAATACAATCAAATAGAGGAAGTTAATATTTGAGTGATTTCTGATTAGGAAGTGCAGCCAATGCAAGAAAACAAGAATGGAAGAACTGATTCATAGACTTATGTTTTATAGTCCTTTAGTCAAGTTTTTTGTAGATCAAGTAAGGCGACTTAAAGACTTGGGAACATAAACCTTGGGTTTGTGTTAATGTTTAGGAATTAAAGTTAGTTCCTAGGATTACAAGAGTTGTAATTTAAATTTATAACAGAAGTGGGGTCGACGATCTAGTTGGTTGTTGGCGTCTAGAAATTAGAATTTATAATTCCTTAGGTTACATAGGTTTGTAATCTTTTGTTCAGGCTCATATTTTAATGAAGTGGAGTTAAATCCTACAATGGTGTAGGTCATGATTTTTACCCTTTATGAGTTAGTGTTTCCGTGATAAAATATTGTGTCATTAGTTTTTTTGCTTTTCATAACGTAATTGATGTAATCTGCAATGGAACACACAGAATATAATTGTTCCTTAGGCGAATCTGGGGGTCAGTATTCCAACAATATGTCTTCAATAGATGTTGCTTTTCAGAAAGTGACGATCAATGATGAAATGAATTCTTTAATGTCTAATATTACGTGTATTAATCGTATTTGAGACACTTAAATTACTTTATCACAAATTCTACTTATTTGAGTTTCAAGGAAGTTGATTACTATTTTTACTTTAGAAGAACTTGAAATATCTAGGGAAAATGAAACATTTTGGAGATTTTGAGTCTTAAAATTATAAACACTTTCAATTTCACGTTAGACACTTGAAATTTGGAGGGAAATACTTACTTTTATAAGGATTTCGAATAAAAGGTCTACTCTTGCTGATAAGCTCAAGGAAAATATGACCATCAGTTGTCAAGTGCAAGGGATCATATGACCATTATTTCTACTTTTACGCATTGGTCATATTGCATTACACCATCATGTTTTATCTCTTTGGTTGTGATTATTCTTAGAATACGCACAACGGAAGCATTATTCAAGATCACGAGCAAACATAATAGCATAATAGTGTCAACTGAATAACTTGTGAAACTCTAGCCTTTTGAAGTTTTCACACAACTCGTTCAAGAATTGAAACTCCGGTATTGCAGTCTTCTACTAATTCCTAACAAACTCTCTGAATGAAGTCTTATGTGGGCAAGAAAATCTTTAAAAACAAAAAAAAAGGATGATCTTTCCTTGAGAACCACCACCCCTATTTATATTTTTCAATAAAAGGGAAAAGTTTGAAAGTTAAAATGTTTCTAGTCATAATTAAGATAATAATAGTCATTAATTTTCTTTAAATGTATTTAGATACCATTAAATTTTTCAACAACCATGATCAATAGCTATCAACAATCATTAAATATCATTAAGTGTATTTTGACACCGTTAAGGTATTCAATAACCATTCAATAGTTATCAACAACCACTAAATATCATTAAGTGTATTTTTACACAGTTAAGGTATCTAAGAATCATAATCAATATTTATCAACAACCACTAAATATCATTAAGTGTAATTAGATAGTCATTCAACACCAAAGGTATTTAAACACCATCAATATCAATTAATAACCAATAAGAACAATCTTTGTTTCTTTCATGTTTTAAGGAAGAAAAGAAACCCATCATTTTTCTCTTTCTTCTTTTAAGGAAATACAAAGTTTTTTCTCTTTTAACTAATAAAAGTCAAAAATGATTTATTCCTAGACAGAAAAAAAATACAAATAATCCTTCTCTTTTTCGAACATGATTAATCAATCAGGCATAATAAGGACCGCAAATTTATTACTAGAGGCTTCCAATTATAATATTTAACTCATAAAAGCATAAATTAACCATATCATAATAAATCACCAATTGTACCACTAAAAATTTGTAATTTCACTCCTCTATTTAATTTCAATTTTTTCTTCTACAACTTATTTAACTCCCCGTGTTAGAATTATCGACACCAATCAATTAAATCAAACTTCTGGAAAATTTAATCCATTGATTAATTTAATCTTTTGTATTTATGCTTAAATTAATTCACGTAACGGCTATACACATATAATTCACCTGTTGGATTTTCATGTGACTACATAAAAGCAACCAGAAAGAGGTGTCTTCTTTCTCATATCTGAGATATGATTCTATCAACTAATTATTATTTCATGGGTGTAATTTAATATTATCCAATCTCGATCGACTTCTTATTCATGGTTACTCGTACCCAGTGATTGGTTACTCGTACCCAATGTTTGGGTACTCATGCTTCACTTCTCCATCATTTCCTGATGCATATTCTTCAATGAGTCACCCTCGCTTAGTATTGATTCTTCCTTGACCATCGTAGACTTAGATCAAGGAATCTTTTGGCATTATAAGACTTGGTGCGTTTTCCTCTTTTGTACAGTTTATGTATTTTGTATTTTGTATTTTTATTAGCAGTTCTGTTGTATATAGTCCTTTTTGTTTTTAGTCATTCTTGTACCAATGATGCCAAGTAAAAGATTATTTCTTATATATAGTTTGGTATTTCTTGAAAATTTTGGAGCCTTTTTTTATATATTTATATCGTCTTATACATAGCTATGTCATGGGCCCCTATTCTACTTGTTATTTCTTCTCCGTAGTTTTGTTTAAGTATATTTATTTCTTCTTTCTTAAGATTTTTAGTTTTGGAGATTTGTATTAAGAGACCCCAAGGTTGATTTTGAATCATGACGATTTAGGCGTTACCTTATCTAAATGTTGTTGCCTTCTAATTTTGAGGTACTTTGTTACATTGGTTATATTGTAAGTAGCGATTTTTCTTTTTAAATTATATGATTACAATATGTATTTTTTGAAAATTGCCTGTGAAGTGTTGAGAACACTTATTGGATCTTTGCTATTGATTTTCATTTGTGATACAATGCTATGTTTAACAACATGAGATTGATAAGCTATAAAACATAATAGAAAAAAAAAGGATTGACATAAGAAAACTTGAGCAAAAAATTGTTTTTAAGTGAACAAGTGTGTACAGTTTTGCACGAAGTGATTTTATATATATATATATATATATATATATATATATATATATATATATATATATATATATATATATATATATATATATATATATATATATATATATATATATTTGTCCAAAATAAAATTCTCAAAAATGCATCAGATATCAATCGACAAAGAGAAGATTAAAAAGGAACTAATCTTTTAACCAGAATCAATTGAATATAGTGGAGTTTTGGATGAAGATCTTTGAATAAATATCAAGAAGTTTTAGCTATAAAAAAGAGATAAGAACAAGAAAATAATAATTCTTAACATTTTTCATGTTAAAGGAGTCATGTGAATAATGCTCCCAAAATCTCAAACATGAAAGAAGAAAAACATGTGTATACAATACTCATGTTTAAACGTGAGTATTGATAATCTAAATATTTCACTCTTTTGTGCTCTACTGCAAGATATTAATTAATTACATCTTCATCCCAGTTGTAAGTTTTTCTATAGTCTCAAATGAAACTATTTAGCAGGAAAAAAAAAAGTTATCACCTCAATTGTATCGATCAATGTAAAGAACCATCCCTCAATTTTATGAAAAAGTGACAGAAATCCCACATGTAAGTTCTCTTATTACCATTATCCCTTATTAGTTTTATAAATTCTCAAAATCCCCCATTTTAACGCATCAGATTAATATATCAACGCATCAAATTAATGACAATTTTATTGATTTTCAAATTGATCCATCCTTCCTCATCCCCTCATTTCATTAATCTTTTCTCCTTAGTACTTAGGGTTTGAAGATCTACTCCTAATATTAATCCTTCTAATTCAACATTTCATTAATCTTTTTATTTAGGTAAATTCTCTTCTTCTTTTTTTAACTTAAATTTGACCACATTCATGCTATGCAAAATTGTTGGTGATGTTCTAAGATCAGTTTTATTTTGTTTAAGATACACATCGTTGTTTTATGTTTAAATTTTCTTTGCAATTTTTTTTTTGAAATTCTATTTGATAAGATTTGTTGATTGAATTCTCATGTAGTCATTTAATAAATGTCAGTCAAATTAGCTATATATGAATTTCAAACTATTTGATGGAATATATGAGTACTTTGTGTATGTTTGTTCAACTTGTACATTGGATTTAAGAATAAAATAATTTTCATACCCTTTGAAAATCATCTTTATAAATTTTAGAATTTTCCTATACCCAAAAGAATAAAAAACTTGATGTTTTACTCATTTTTCTTAGATAGATTTTGAGAATTAATGAAGTAAGTTTATGTGATAGTGTTACATTTGGAGATAAAACATGGATTAACTTTATTCCATATAGTGTTAATAGTGGTTTCTTTATGCTATCATTAGCTACTCTTGATTATCAAGTTAAATTTATACACTGAATCTTAATATATTTCAAAGAAAATGCATTTTATTTAAAAGATTCATCTTTCGAAGATTACGAGCATTTATTCATATTTCATAAATTATTTATTTGAATAAAGATTTACTTTTGCGTTTCACATCGATCGCGCAGTATTGGTTACATCTTTTCAATAGTTAGATTATTTTTGATAATGTTATTTTCATATTCTTTCTAAATTATGTGATTGTATGTCCACTTATTGATTTCGTATATTATTATTTTTTTGGTCTTTCCTTCAAATGTGCGTGAAGAAAGAAATAAGAGCCAATGATAATATCAACTTAAACATATTTTTATTATACTTGTGCGTTTCATGTAAATTACATAAATACGTATTTTGGACATACATAGATTGATGTAATTGTATGTCATGTTAAACTCACAGAGCACGTGAAAGTTATATTTTATATTCTTGTCGAACTTCTCTATGTAAAAAAATAAGTATCAACTTATTTTTCGTGTTTCCTTAATGTTAATATGAAAGAAACAAGACAAAGGTGTTTCATTATTTGGAATAAAATTTTCACTATGTAGACTAACATTGTTGCTTCTTTGTGATTTCAGGTTCAGGAAGCCTTACAATAATTTGTTTGGAGAACTTAATGAAAATAAAGTTAACTGCAATGTCGTGTCGTACTAATACAAGATATATCATTTTGAGAACTATGGCCTCTGTTGCACATAGTTCTAGAATTTACTATGTAAGACCAGGATGTTGTCTCAATGGTATGGTACTTAATATTTTGGGATATTATTATTCCTTTGATGGGAGCTTAACTATTGTTTTAGCTAATTGAATAAACATATACCACGTTTCCATTAATCCAAGAAATCGTTTTTCCTATTGGATTTCAAATGGAATACTTACAAATACAATGTCTTCTTGTGCTACCAAATGCGAATAATTTGTGGAGCTTGCCTAATCTTATAATGAATTACGCCACAAGATTTGCTGATGTGAACCATGGACCGAATCGTTTGTAATCCCACCAATTTTCATATCGTTAATTGTCTTCCCTTTTTTATCTTTATTTTTCTTTTTAATTATTAATTAATTGAAATCTTCACATTATTATTTTTCTCATACTCATACATGATTTAAGTACTAACTTAGAATTATCACTCTATGAGTATGTTTTAATGTTTAGATGCAATTATTTTTAATGTTTAATGCAATTATGCATATTTGATGTGTAACATTTACTTCTTCTTAGAGATTATGAGAAGTTGTATGTGACATTTTAGGTACAAAATGTCATGACTCAAATTTTTCATGTTTACTTGAAAAATATGAGTTATGATAGTATAATTTATTTTTCTTAATGAAATAATTTCTTTATACAAACTATGATCTTCAATTTACGGTTTGTTGGACCGTCAACATCAGACTGGAAATGTTAGTAGGGGATTGAGCAGAGAAGTCATTTTTGCACGTATGAATCATGTCATGTATCAGTCAACCGAAATATCTACATGTTCTATTTGTTTGGTAAGGACTTTATATTTTAATTTGATTGTCTCCTCCTATAGCTTAAGTTCTAGTCATGGAAATTAAATTGTTTTCTTGATTTGTAGGATAACTTCTCTGATGGGCAGATTATTGGAAGCACAGACTGTCACCACACCTTTCACTATGATTGCATCAATCAATGGCTCATGCAAGTGAATTCTTTCCCTATTTGAAGAAGGACTGCATTGGTGTAACGACCTGTTTAGTCGTTTTGAGCAGCAGATTTTTATTTCTGGAAAACTGGCTGAAACGACGGACCCCACGATGGACCGTCATGGGCACGACGGACCGTCGCAGGGTCTCGTTTCAAAACACTTAGAAATTCTGAAATTGGGTACTGAAAATCGACTCTTTGAACTTCGTGACGAACTTGCAGGACGGACCGTCACATGCGTGACGGACCATCACAGACCCTTGGTGGAAATTTGAGTCTCTGAACTTTGCGACGACCTGCAGGACGGACCGTCGCAGGCACGACGGCCCGTCACAGGTTGCGTAATCCCAGTCGGAGTCGGATTTCCTAGGTTAAAGTTAATTCTAGACTATTTTCCTCGTGGGAACGATCCCAATCTCACTAGTTGGGTTATTTACTTGACACGACCGCTTTACTTCTCATTTGAGAAGTAAGTTTGAGCGTATCAAATATTGGCGCCGCTGCCGGGGAATTTAGCTTTTAGATTAACTTGAACTTCTTACTATAGTTTAGTTGATATTTTCTTGATTTTACTTTGTTTTATTGTTTTTGATTTCTTTTCAGAACTATCCTCCTTGTATGCCAAATACACGGAGAGGAAGAGAACCGTTGTTTCCCTACGATCACGAGCTAGAGCGTACACTACGAAACATGAATCGTAATTTGGGAATCAATGATGAGGACCCAAACCAGAACATCCCAGCTCCCGCTGATGTTCATGGTCAGATGTTACCCGATGCTCCGGGTGAACATCAACAGAGGGGACAGAATCCCGCTCCACGGCCCCAAGCATACTACAGAGGCTATGATAACATAGCAGATTCGGATGGGCCATTGGTTTTGCCTCCTCTACCTGCAGGCCACACTTTTGTGGTAACTAGTAGTCTGATGCAAATGCTCACTGCCAGAGGTTTGTTTTCAGGGCTACCTTCTGAGGATCCACATGCCCATATAGCTAAGGTAAGGGCAGTGTGTAAAAGTTGTGTGGGGAGGCCTGATTTGGATCTAGATGTGATAGGGCTCAGAGTGTTTCCTCTCTCACTGACGGGAGAGGCTGCTATGTGGTTCACTGAGCTCCCATACAACTCCATCTTCACTTGGAATCAACTACGGGATGTCTTCTTAGCACGCTACTATCCGGTCTCCAAGAAATTAAACCACAAAGACAGGGTGAACAACTTTGTGGCACTACCAGGAGAGTCAGTTAGTAGTTCTTGGGATCGATTCACCTCATTCTTGAGAAGTGTTCCAAATCACCGCATTGATGATGAGTCACTGAAAGAATACTTCTATCGGGGACAGGATGATAACAATAAAGCAGTGTTGGACACTATAGCAGGTGGATCTTATGGAGAATGCCCTTATGCTGAGATTGCTGAGAAATTAGAGAAAATCTCCCGTAACAACAAAGCTTGGAGTACTAGGAAGTCCGATACAGGGAGAAACACCTTTGCAGTGCAGTCCACTCACAACCCAGCCACAGATGATATTCGTGAAGAAATGGCTCAGATGAGAACTGAGCTTGGGTTGGTACTAAAACATGTCGTTGGGGGTGCAGAAAAGGTTAATGCAGTCAACTATTTGGCTAAACCACCACCTCCAATCGATGAGTGTTATTATGAGGAGGATTCCTATGCAGTAAATGAACAGATGGGGGGTTTCCGACCAAGTGCCCAAGGCTCTAATCAGGAAAATTGGCGCCAAGGTCAAGGGAACCAAGGTCGGAACTATGGTAACTACAATCGTGAGGGTCATTATGTCCGAGATGGAAACTACAATCGCGACAACAACTTCAACAGGGGTAGCTATGGTAACAGAAACGACAGAAATGGACCTTATGTTCCTCCTCAAAATCGTGAAGTTACTCCTAGGGATGGTGGAGTTAGTATGTCCCGAGTTGAGGATATGTTGCATAAAATGATGAGGAGGTTCGATGCTAGTGATGAGCAAAATAAAGAGTTGAGGAATGATCTAGCAGGTATTGGGCAAAAAGTTGATACCCATGCAATATCAATTAAGCAACTTGAGTTACAATTGGCCCAATTATCTGCAACTGTGAACACACGGCAACCGGGCACTCTTCCTAGCAACACTGTCCAAAATTCGAAAAATGATGGACATTGTATGGCAATTACTACTCGCGGTGGCAAGCAAACCATTGATCCACCTATGCCATCTGATGAGAATAAGGTGACAACAGAATCTGATAAAGTGGTAGAAGTTGATGCTGAATTAGAGGATAACACTGCAAAAGATGCTGAAGTGCCTAAAAAGGTAACTTCTATGCCTAGGCCACCACCCCCATTTCCTCAAAGATTAGTGAAAAAGACCGAGGATGGCAAATATCGGCGGTTTATAACAATGTTGAAGCAACTTTCTATCAATGTCCCTTTGGTAGAAGCTTTAGAACAAATGCCCGGTTACGCCAAGTTTATGAAAGATCTGGTCACAAAGAAAAGATCGGTTACTTTTGAGGATGATTATAGAATGCAGCATTGTAGTGCTATTGCTACAAGATCTCTGGTCCAAAAGAAAGAAGATCCGGGTGCGTTCACCATTCCTTGTACAATCGGGCTATTACATTTTGCGAAAGCATTATGTGATCTGGGGGCAAGCATAAATCTCATGCCCCTCTCGTTTTACAAGAAGTTGGGTTTGGGTGACCCAAAACCCACTGCGATGCGGCTACTGATGGCCGATCGAACAGTAAAACGGCCTATAGGGATACTCCATGATGTGTTGGTAAAAGTGGAGTCGTTCATATTTCCAGCAGATTTTGTTATTCTTGATTGCGAAGTCGATTTTGAAGTGCCCATTATTCTTGGGAGGCCATTCCTTGCTACGGGAAGAGCCTTAGTAGACATGGAAAAGGGGCAGATGAGATTTCGGTTGAACAATGAGGAAGTAACCTTTAATATTTGTAGGTCCATGAAGCAGAGTGGTGAGCTCCAATCGGCATCTGCGATATCCTACAACATGGGTGAGACATTTGAGACACAAATAGAAGAACGTCTAGGTGTCGAAGCATTAGCGGCAGTGATAATGAACTTTGATAGCGATTGCATTGAAGAGTATGAGTCATTAGTCGCTGCTCTTGACCGAGGTGATGTTCGGTTTAAACCAAAGAAATTTGAGCTTGATATGAAGAATCGCGAGTCCCCACCCGCGAAACCATCTATAGAGGAAGCTCCAAAATTAGAACTGAAAGCTCTCCCACCTCATCTCAGGTATGAATTCTTAGGAAAGGGTGACACTTTGCCGGTAATCATTGCGTCAGACTTGGATGCACAACAGGTTCAGAGTTTGGTGACGGTACTAAAAAGGTTCAAAAGATCTATTGGGTGGACTATTGCGGACATTATTGGGATCCCCCCCGGTATTTGCTCTCATAAAATCCAACTCATGCCTGATCATAAGCCGAGTGTTGAGCACCAGAGACGCTTGAACCCTCCTATGCAAGAGGTTGTGAAGAAGGAAATCATCAAGTGGTTGGATGCCGGAGTCATATATCCAATCGCTGATAGTAGTTGGGTATGCCCGGTTCAGTGTGTACCTAAGAAAGGGGGAATGACTGTGGTCCCCAACGAAAAGAATGAACTTGTCCCAATGAGACCGGTTACTGGATGGAGGGTGTGTATGGATTACCGTAAACTGAACTCATGGACTGAAAAAGACCATTTCCCTATGCCCTTCATGGATCAGATGTTGGATAGACTTGCCGGAAAAGGGTGGTATTGTTTTCTTGATGGGTATTCGGGGTATAATCAGATTTCTATTGCACCAGAAGATCAAGAGAAAACCACTTTCACTTGTCCATATGGGACCTTTGCGTTCAGAAGAATGCCGTTTGGGTTGTGCAATGCACCCGCAACCTTTCAGAGATGTATGATGTCAATATTTTCTGACATGGTGGAGGATACTATAGAAGTTTTTATGGATGATTTTTCTATGGTTGGTGATTCATTCGAGCGATGTTTGTCCAATTTATCTGAGGTCCTTAAGAGATGTGAAGACTGCAATTTAGTACTAAACTAGGAAAAGTGTCATTTCATGGTGAAAGAGGGTGTTGTGTTGGGTCATCGCATTTCAGAAAAGGGCATAGAGGTTGATCGAGCTAAAGTTGAGGTAATAGAGAGACTTCCCCCGCCGATCTCTGTGAAAGGTGTGAGAAGCTTTCTTGGGCATGCAGGTTTTTATCGGAGATTCATCAAAGACTTTTCAAAGATTGCACACCCATTGTGCAAATTGCTGGAGAAAGAATGTAAATTTTGTTTTGATGAATCTTGTCTTAAAGCATTCGGTGAGCTAAAAGAGAAGTTAGTGTCTGCGCCTATCATTATTTCTCCAGATTGGAACAGTCCATTTGAGGTAATGTGCGATGCTAGTGGGGTGGCTCTTGGTGTAGTATTGGGACAGAGAAGAAACAAAATCCTTCACCCAATTTACTATGCTAGTAAAGCCCTAAATGAAGCCCAGAAGAACTACACAGTGACTGAGCAAGAACTCCTCGCAGTAGTCTTTGCTTTTGAGAAATTTCGCTCCTATTTGCTAGGTACTAGAGTCATAGTGCATACTGACCATTCAGCACTGAGATATTTGATGGCGAAAAAGGATGCGAAACCAAGGCTGATTCGTTGGGTATTACTGCTTTAAGAATTTGACTTTGAAGTGCTGGATAGAAAAGGGACTGAAAATCAAGTTGCTGATCATTTGTCCCGTCTAGAGGATGAAGCTATGAGAGAGTTAGGGGATAAGACTGACATTGATGATACTTTCCCCGATGAACATGTATTGGCTGCTTCACAAGACTTGATTCCATGGTTCGCAGATTTTGCGAACTATCTGGCTAGTGATATTGTTCCATCAGACTTGTCCTTTCATCAAAGGAAAAAGTTCATGTACGATGTGAAGAAGTTCTTTTGGGATGAACCATACTTGTATAGGAGTTGTGCCGACGGGCTTATTCGGCGTTGTGTGCCAGAATGTGAAATGTTGAGTGTATTGGAGGCATGCCATTCTTCACCTGTTGGCGGACATCACAGTGGTATCTGAACCGCTCACAAGATATTGCAATGTGGTTACTATTGGCCAACTCTTCATCAAGATGCTCATGGGTTTGCTAAATCATGTGACAAATGTCAACGAGATGGTGGTATTTCAAGAAAGCAAGAGCTCCCTCTAAACCCCATTCTTGTGATTGAGTTATTTGATGTGTGGGGTATTGACTTTATGGGCCCTTTTGTGAGTTCTCATGGGATGAAGTACATTCTTGTAGCAGTTGATTATGTATCTAAATGGGTCGAAGCCATAGCTCTCGCAAACAATGAAGGGAAGAGTGTCACTGCATTCTTGAAAAAGAATATATTCTCCCGTTTTGTCACTCCAAGGGCCATTATTAGTGATGGGGGTTCCCACTTCTGCAACAGATTGTTCAAGGGGTTATTGGAGAAATACGGTGTTCGCCATAATGTGGCCACGCCTTACCACCCTCAAACTAGTGGGCAAGTTGAGGTATCGAATCGGGAGATCAAACAGATATTGTCCAAAACAGTGAATGCTAGTCGAACAGATTGGTCAAGGAGGCTTGATGATGCTCTGTGGGCCTACCGGACAGCTTATAAGACTCCCATAGGTATGTCTCCATACCAACTTGTATATGGGAAAGCTTGTCATCTTCCGGTTGAGTTAGAGCATAAAGCCATGTGGGCTATGAAGAAGTTAAAAATGGATTGGAGCGAAGCTGCAGAGCAATGGTTAAATGGGTTGAATGAACTTGATGAATTTCGCTTGCAAGCCTATGAAAGCTCAGCCCTATATAAAGAAAAGATGAAGAAGTATCATGACAACAAAATTGAAAAACGAGAGTTTATGGTCGGGGATTTAGTGCTTCTATTCAATTCAAGATTAAGCTTGTTTCCAGGCAAACTTAAGTCCAAATGGACTGGTCCTTACACGGTTACCCAACTATTCCCTCATGGAGCAGTTGAATTGGAAACTAAGGAGGGTGTGCGGTTCAAGGTGAATGGACAGCGCATAAAAATCTATCTCGGGCATGCTGAATCGGCGAATGAAGTGATCGAGGCATACCATCTTGATGAAGTCTGAGTAATCAAGTGGTCCCAGTCGTGCCACGACATTAAATCAGGCGCTTGTTGGGAGGCAACCCAATACTTATCGTCTTTTTAATAGTAGCATTTTTCTACTAATGGGTTTTAAATTTGACGGCACATCACCAGGAAATTCTGCAGAAAACTACTCTGCAGCAGCCACTGACGGATACATCGACGGACGGTCGCGCACGTGACGGACCGTCGTATTCATCCGTCACACCAGGTACGTTTTTCTCAGTTTGAAATTAGGGCACACACGACGAAACCCACGACGGGTCTTCGCACATGCGACGGACCGTCGTCCGGGAACCGTCGTGTGTTTAATGAAATTAACCCGACCCGACCCGGACGACCCTTTTCAAAATCTGACCGTTTATACTCCCGCCCCTCCATATTTCCCCCATTATTTCCTCATTCCTCTCATCTCCCCTCTCTTTTCAACTCCCCCCCCCCACTGATCATTGCCTCCACACTCTCCCCAAACTTTATCACTATCAGTTACTTGTCGGTGCTGTTGTTTTTTTTGGGATCTACCTTGCTACTTGAATCATTCCCCACTTGTGTTTTCTCCATTTCCAAGGTATGTGTCTCTAAATTTGTACTCATTTCTCTTGTATTTTTATTTATTAGTTAGTATTAGATTCGTTCTTATTCGTATCTTGTTCCCTTGATATGCTTATGCCTAGACCTAGGCTCTAACTGTTTGAATTTGCCATGTTAATAACCCTAGACATAGGTGATTTCACATTAATAGTTTCCTAGGTAGTTGGGATAGACACATATAGGTCCACAACACTACAAGACCATGTGGGTTCATTGGGGTTGCTTAGGGTACCTACAGTTCTGTCTCTGATAGTCAGAACGAGACCCCGATGACGGTCCGTCGTATACACGACAGACCGTCGTAGGGTCCGTCGCATAAGCCCTAGCACCCTCCCCAACGACGCCTGTGACGGACCGTCACACCCACGACGGTCCGTCCTGCACGACCGTCATGGCGGTTAGAGACCCCTCTACAAAGGGTCTCCAAAATTTTTCCAAGTGTCCAACGACGGACACTTATGACGGACCGTCACACCCACGACGGTCCGTCCTGCACGACCGTCATGGTTGTCAGAGACCCCTCTGAAAAGGGTCTCCAAAATTTTTCCAAGTGTCCAACGACGGACACTTATGACGGACCGTCACACCCACGACGGTCCGTCCTGCACGACCGTCATGGTTGTCAGAGACCCCTCTGAAAAGGGTCTCCAAAATTTTTCCAAGTGTCCAACGACGGACACTTACGACGGACCGTCACACCGACGACGGTCCGTCCTGCACGACCGTCATGGTTGTCAGAGACCCTGTTTCTAAGGGTCTCTAAAACTTTTCCAAGTGTCCAACGACGGACACTTACGACGGACCGTCACACCCACGACGGTCCGTCCTGCACGACCGTCATGGTTGTCAGAGACCCTGTTTCTAAGGGTGTCTAAAACTTTTCCAAGTGTCCAACACTAACGACGGACCGTCACACCCTCGATGGTCCGTCCTGCGTGACCGTCATGATGGTCAGAGACCCCTCTTTCAGGGTTCTTTATATGTACATCGACCAAGTATAACACGACGGACCTCATGACGGTCCGTCGTATCCACGACAAGCCGTCATCTGTCCCGTCGTGTGATACAGTTTCACTATCATTCTCACACTATTTGAAATGTTTTATGTTGAATGAGCTTGCTTGTGTTGTTTGACATTACTCGTACTAATAGTGAACCTTTGCAGGTACTACCTACTATGGCACCCAAGCAAGACCGAGCTTACGCACGCGGGCGATCCAAGTCTGTGGCCCCGTCTGCACGCTTGATCATCAGGTCTGATGATGAGCGGGACCCTGAATACATGCCCCCAGGCACCTCCGCACCTTCCCGTGCTGCACGTGCCCCCCGAGCCACACCCAAGAAGACGGTGGCGTCCGGCGTAGTCACTGCCTCCCAGTCTGATGAGGAGCGCACACTGACCGGCACACCCTCTGGGTCGGCCACCAACGAGGAAGGAGCGTCTGGCCCCTTAGGAGTATCCTGGTCCGAGGAAGCTTCAGGATCTGCTGAGGTTCCCGCACCCGCCACTGCTGCAGCGTCGGCCTCGTCTGATGAGGCTGACAGTTCCGACTCCACATCCGGCGCACCAGCCCAGGTCCCCACCCCAGCATCTGACCAGCCAAACCGGTGGTGCCTTGAAGGCCAGTTTCAAGTGTACTCCGACGCAAAATTCCTTACTGATAAAGGGGTAATGACTCGGATACTCACCCTGGAGCGGCGGGTACTTACAGGGAGTCTCCCCTCGATGCCGGAAATCCACAACATCTTCACCAGGCATCGCCTCGAGTGGACAGCCCGTCCATTGGGACGCTACAGTGAGGAGATGGTCCGAGAGTTCTACGCGTCCTACGTAGCGACTCTCGGATCACAGATCGACAGGCGGGCTGCTCCCGCGAAACAGGCCCCATTGGAGCAGGTTTTAGTCCGGGGCATGCAGGTCGACATTTCCCTGCCCGCCATCCGCCGGTTCCTATACGGCGAGAGTGCAGCTTCTACTCGGACCCCCACCACTGCCGAGTTTGACTATCGCTGGCAGATAGTCAAGGATGGACAATTCATGCGCGAGCGGACACTGAGAGAGACCACCAAGAGGTGGATGGCCCTGCACCTATCAGTCGACGGAGAGGGTGCCGACTGGGTCACTGAGCCGAAGGGGGCCATCAAGAAGGCCAACCTCACGTTCGTCGCCAAGTTCTTGTGGATGCTCGTGCGTTACTGCCTTTCCCCCACAGCTGCTGATAACATAGTCACCTGGGATCGAGCAGTGCTGATGGCGGCGATGATAGCTGGCTTCGAGGTAGACTATGCATGGCTTCTCCAGGCAGTCATGCACGAGAGGGCATTCAAGGTCACCACCACCTACCCCTTTCCGTGCATGATCTTCGCCCTTTGCAGGTCTGCAGGTGTGCCCGTGTGGCACATAGATCAGTTGAAGACCCCGCAGGGCACCGTTGATGTCGGCCTCATCAGAGACGAGGCCAATGAGTTGGCCCCACGTTGAGGGCCCCGTCCAGAGCTGCCACCACTATCTGATGATCTTGCGGATACGGTGGCCCAGGCCCGCACAGCGACACAGGCATCCACGGACACTACCCCGATCGAGTCTATCCCGGGTAGTAGCACAGCCCCTCTACCGTTACTGGCCCCGCTTGCTAGGGTCCAAAAACTGGAGGCGCAAATGGCCACTCTTCTGCATCATATCCAGCCGTGGATGCAGAAGTCTATTACTCAGTCGGAAGCGCGTATAGAGAGGATGATGCAGCGGAAGATTGCCGAGGTTAACCAGCGCATAGACGCCTTCGAGTTGCGAGTGTTAGCTCGACCAGCCCCTTCGGTAGATGTGTCGACTCTTCAGACTGCAGTCGACAGTCTTCGTGCCGACATCGCCACGATACTAGCATCGAGGGTGCCGGATTCTGAGGCCTCTTCTACCGAGCCTGCTGAGGACACAGTGTTGGCGGCACTGTTTACTACTTCTGAAATTCCACCATCCCCCCCTCCAGAGAGTGCCAAGAGGCGTAGGGTTCGATCGGAGGATGAGGCGCGAGCGAGGAAGAAGGAGCGCCGCGAGATGGAGGCCGCGAGGAGAGCCTCAATTGCTGAGGCGGAGGCACACCGGATCCGAGCATCGCAGATAGCGGCTGGGGCGTCTAGCTCCCATACTGTAGAGACCGCAGGAGGCACTGAGGGTGCAGTTGTTGCTGAGGACACCACTGAGGGTGTCCAGATTGCTGAGGACACCACTGAGGGTGTCCAGATTGCAGAGGATGTGGGTTCCGGGAAACCGGACCCACCAGCTTGCTGATCGACGGCGCTATGCGCCACAGGTTTGCTTCACCTACCCCTCTAATCTTTAGATTTTTTTTATGCATTGGGGACAATTGCATGCTTTTTGTTGGGGGTGGGGTAAATGGAAAGTGAGTGTTAGGGCGAAGTCTGAGTAGCCCAACTCACTATCCTCTTTTGGGGTTTTCTTGCCTGTGTTCTTTTTCCCCAAAAGACTGATTATTTTTCTGTTGAACCGGCACGTTATATCTTTTGTACATAAGTTTAACTCTGAAGCATGATGGCTAAAATGATATCCCGATAAAACTGGAAAATGTTGCATGACTAGGCGTAGTAACTGATAATTGTGTGGCTCTAAACATGAAATAGAGTTACACCATTGCATTACCCTAAATCTTCAAGTCAAACTAGGTGTCTGATAATCTGGTATAGTGATGAGATGTCAAGTGAGTGTGAGGAAAGTTGAATAGTCCACTATTGATACTGAGCTAGAACTTGCCTGGTTAGTCCTGCTAAAAGTAAGCTGTAACAAACAATTAGGAAATGATCATAGGCCCTTATTCAATAAAGCCCATTTCTAGCCTAAATAAAGAAACCAAATGAAAGTTATCCTTCTTTGATCCAAATAATTTGAGCTTAAAATTAGACCTTTCTTTTTCACCCCAACTGATCTTTTCTGGGAACAATATGTTGGCCCTGGTCCCTCCTTGGACATGTGCACCTCAGCTTATGCCAAAAGCATAAGTTGAGGGTGGCTAATGTATAAACAACCTTCGTTATGGCCCTGACCCAATTTTGGGTATTGTGTACCTTGACTCATGGCAAAGCCATGAGTTGAGGGTGGCTGTTTTGAGGAATGCTCTGGAAAGTGGGGTTGAAAGAACAAAGAGAGAGAAAGAACAAAAGTGAAGTGACTCAAGAACTCGTTGAAAAAAAATAATAATCAAGAATTACAAACAAGAAAAGAAAAGAGTCACTTACGCAAATGAAGAAACAAGGGAAACAGCAAGGTGAAAGAATAGGAGAAACTGGGCGAGATAAAGTGATATAGGGTGGAAGGGTTAGCCGATATGTCAAGGAGGGCAAAAAGTTACTAAAGTATACCTAAATATACCCTACCTGACTCTGAGCCTACATTACAAGCTAAAAAAGTCCTATCGTGATCCTAAGGGTTGTATAGCAAACTTAAGGCAGTGAAAATAAGGGCAAGCTTATGGCAATAGGTATGAATAAGTGTGACTTTGTTCTGAGAGCGAGTGTTGAAATGTAATCCTTATACTCAAACTGAAATCATTGTGTGAAAAATGAGGATTTTGTTCTAAAGTAAGGACACTAGTTGCAATACCGGAATTGTTAGCACCTCGGGGAGAAATTGAAGAGGATAGGTGTTGGTGCATGGTGAGTCTGTGTCATGTTCGAATTCCACAAAATTCAAGCCTAATAGTGATAGCATGCATAGATTTGATGGGATTAATCGGGATTGATAGCCAAATGATTGCAAAGGATAAAACGTGAATACTATTGTACAAAGATTGTGTAGTGAGTCATAGTGCGTCGCTTGAGGACAAACAACGAATTTAAGTTGAGGGTGTTGATATACCGTGGTTTCACGGTATAATTAATACTTTTTCCTTAAGTTTAGTGTGTCCGAAAGCCTTTTTGTGCTAATTTTGATATAAGTTTTTCTTTGTTTTGCAGGAAATCTGTCTAAAGCTGAATGCGGAGATTTTGAGCGAAAAATGCTGAAGAGACCACCTACGGAGCTTATGACGGTCCGTCGTGCTTGCGACGGTCCGTAGGTGGCAGCGTAGAGAAGCTGCTGAAGGAAGATGGGGAAGTCTGACCAAGTGTGGGATTACGAAGCTTGTGACGGTCCGTCATGGCCATGACGGTCCGTCCTGCAGGTCCGTCGTGAAGTTCAGAGAAGTGATCCCAGTACCCAGATTCCAGGAGTTGAAGTATTTTGAAACGAAGACCCTCGACAGACCGTCGTGCCTATGACGGTCTGTCACACTTGCCGTCGAGGGGAATGAAGAAAGCAGCTGAAGAAATTGGACAAGTATGGGACGACGGAGCCCACGACGGTCCGTCATGACTACGACGGTCCGTCGCGTGGTCCGTCGACCCAGCCGCGTTTTGGCAGATTTCCAGAAATTAGAATCCTTATTTAATTAGGTTTTTATTTTCTTATAAATAGTTCGAAAAACCTCGTTTTTGAGGTTAGACTCTTTGATTATCAAATTCCATATAGTTAGACTTTGTGATTATAAAACTTTGTGTCTTTGAGTGTTTGATTATCAGAGATTGATACAAGTGATTTTTGGTGATTAATCAAGTATATTTTCGGATTTTATTCTTTCTCATTGAAGTAAGTACATGAATTCTTGTTTAACATATTTGAATATTGTGTTTATGGCTATGAGGAACTAAATTCCATAACTAGGGTTGTGGGAACCATAGGCAAATAATGAGATAAACCCTAACTAAAATAACAATTCTAGAATAGTGTCTTGCATGTATTAATAATTCTTTCGCTTAAAAGTCTTTTTAACGGATGATCAACGTTAGAACTCGCCTTAATGCTACTTGCCGGACCAAGGAGGTAGATAATAGGAAAAGAATTATTAACATAGATTTAGTGTATACTATCTAATAGGCTAGTATTGATTGGTACGAGGTAATAACTTAGTCAAATATCGAATACGATGCTTAATATGAGGTAAAGATAAGGGTTAGGAAAGCAACACACGTAGCCGGACCAAGGTGCGGAGTGAGATTTTCTAGATGCCGGACCAAGGATTTAGAAATACATAACTTATCACTTTGCATGCAAGATACTAGGAAAGGATTGTTATAGTTAGAATTATCAAGTTACGAACCTGTGGGGAACACGTAAACCCTAGTTACTTTAATTCATTGATTAAAACCCAATATTAAAAACTGTCAACTGTCTCTTTCAATTACATTAGTTATTTTTACTCAATAGGTAATACAAACCCCCCTTTTTATATTTTTACTTTCCAAGAAAGTTATTGACTAAACGATAGTAATACTAGGTTAAAGTTAAGTCTAGACTATTTTCCTCGTGGGAACGATCCCAACCTCACTAGTTGGGTTATTTACTTGACACGGCCGCTTTACTTCTCATTTGAGAAGTAAGTTTGAGCGTATCAGCTACGGCAAAATCCTTCCAAGAAGTGGTAGACTTCGTGATAGAGGTGGAAGGAGTGAAGCCAGATGACTTCACCACGAGATCGACATCAAAAAGGTTTCGAAAGGGAGGTGAGTTTAATGGTTCTTACTCTAGAGGACAGAGTTCCGGAGGTTACTCAGTTCGACCCGTTCAGTCTTCACTACAGACTGTAGTTGGGGGTCCACCTCAGACCGGTCAACACTTCTCTGAGAGACCTATGCTTGACTCTAGAGAGTGTTATGGATGTGGGGAGACTGGGCATATTAGGAGGAATTGTCCAAAACAGAGTTATAGACCCCCGATAGCTAGAGGTAGAGGTGGTCATGGTAGAGGCCGTTATTCAGGAGGACGTGGTGGTCGAGGTAATGGCGGTCACCAAAACGGCAGAGGTGATGGGCAAAACGGAGCCACTACAACACAACATGGTAGGGGCAACGGACAGACAAACGATAGGGCCCATTGTTATGCTTTCCCTGGGAGGTCTGAAGCGGAGACATCTGATGTCGTTATCACAGGTAATCTTTTTGTCTGTGATTGCATGGCTTATGTATTGTTTGATCCCGGATCCACATTTTCTTATGTATCTTCCTCATTTGCTAATGGTCTAAATTTACATTGTGAATTACTTGACATGCCTATTCGTGTTTCTACTCCGGTGGGTGAGTCTGTGATAGTTGAAAAGGTATATAGGTCTTGTTTGGTGAATTTTGTGGGGAGCAATACTCATGTAGATTTGGTCATCTTAGAAATGGTCGACTTTGATGTAATTCTGGCTATGACTTGGCTTTCTCCGAATTTTGCGATCTTGGATTGTAATGCTAAAACTGTGACGTTAGCCAAGCCTAGGACAGATCAGTTCGTGTGGGAGGGCGACTACACTTCCAATCCGGTTCGTATCGTGTCCTTTCTTCGTGCCAAGAGAATGGTTAGTAAGGGTTGTTTAGCCTTCTTAGCACACCTCAAGGATGACACTACCCAAGTACCTTCGATCGAGTCGGTTTCGGTAGTCCGTGAGTTTTTGGATGTGTTCCCTGCAGACCTTCCGGGTATGCCACCGGATAGGGATATTGACTTCTGTATTGATCTTGAACCGGGTACTCGCCCCATTTCTATACCCCCTTATAGAATGGCTCCCGCGAAGTTAAGAGAGTTGAAGGCACAACTTCAAGAGTTGTTGAGCAAAGGCTTCATTAGACCAAGTGCATCTCCTTAGGGTGCTCCGGTATTATTTGTGAAGAAGAAGGATGGGAGCTTTCGGATGTTCATAGACTACCGGCAATTGAACAAGGTAACTATCAAGAACAAGTATCGCATTCCTCGCATTGATGACTTGTTCGATCAGTTACAAGGTGCTTGTGTCTTCTCTAAAATTGTTTTGAGATCCGGTTATCATCAATTGAAAATACGGGCAACGGATGTGCCAAAGACTGCTTTTCGAACTAGGTATGGGCACTACGAATTTGTGGTAATGTCGTTCGGTCTTACTAATGCCGCTGCTGCTTTCATGAGCTTGATGAATGGGATTTTTAAGCCATATCTAGATCTCTTTGTGATCGTATTTATTGATGATATACTGATATACTCGAAGAGTAAGAAGGAACATGAGGAGCATTTGAGAATGGTGTTAGAGTTATTGAGGAAGAAGAAGCTTTATGCCAAATTTTCCAAGTGTGAGTTTTGGCTAGATTCAGTGTCGTTCATGGGACACTTAGTTTCTAAGGATGGAGTGATGGTGGATCCATCTAAGATTGAGACAGTGAAGAATTGGGTGAGACCTACAAACGTGTCAGAAATAAGGAGTTTTGTTGGTTTAGCTAGCTACTACCGCCGATTTGTCAAGGGATTCTCCTCTATTGCTTCCCAATTAACGAACTTGACTAAGCAGAATGTTCCATTTGTATGGTCGGATGAGTGTGAGGAAAGCTTTCAGAAACTCAAGACCTTGTTGACTACTGCACCAATTCTTACCTTGCCAGTAGAGGGTAAGAACTTCATTGTTTATTGTGATGCATCCTATTCAGGGTTGGGTGCAGTGCTAATGCAAGAGAAGAATGTGATTGCTTATGCTTTGAGGCAACTAAAGGTGCATGAACGTAACTATCCGACTCATGATTTGGAGTTGGCCGCGGTTGTATTTGCACTAAAGCAATGGAGACACTATTTGTATGGGGTTAAGTGTGAGGTCTATACGGATCATCCTAGCCTACAGTATGTCTTTACTCAGAAAGATTTGAACTTGAGACAGAGGAGATGGATGGAACTACTGAAGGACTACGACATCACTATCTTGTATCATCCGAGAAAAGCAAATGTTGTGGTGGATGCTTTAAATAGAAAGGCCGAAAGCATGGGAAGTCTAGCTCATTTGCAAGTTTCTAGACGCCCATTGGCTAGAGAGGTTCAGATTTTGGCTAATGACCTTATGAGGTTAGAAATAAATGAGAAGGGAGGATTGTTAGCTTGTGTGGAGGCGAGATCTTCTTTTCTTGACAAAATCAAGGGAAAACAGTTCGATGATGAGAAACTAGGTCGAATTCGAGATAAAGTGTTACAAGGAGAGGCTATAGAAGCAACAATCGATGAGGAAGGTGTTTTGAGGATTAAGGGAAGGGTATGTGTACCCCGCATCGATGACTTGATCACCACTATTCTAACAGAGGCTCATAGTTCCGGATATTCTATACATCCTGGTGCAACCAAGATGTACCATGACCTAAAGCAACACTTTTGGTGGAGTAGAATGAAGCGTGACATAGTGGATTTTGTTGCCAAATACCCAAATTGTCAACAAGTAAAGTATGAACACCAGAGGCCCGGAGGAACACTTCAAAGAATGCCCATTCCTAAATGGAAGTGGGAGAGAATTGCAATGGACTTCGTGGTTGGTCTTCCAAAGACATTGGGTAAGTTTGATTCCATTTGGGTGATTGTTGATAGGTTAACTAAGTCTGCTCACTTCATTCCTGTCAAGGTGACCTACAATGCAGAGAAGTTAGCCAAAATCTACATCTCAAAAATCGTTCGGTTGCATGGAGTTCCACTCTTCATCATATCAGATAGAGGTACGCAGTTTACTTCTATGTTTTGGAGGACATTGCATGCTGAATTAGGTACTAGGGTGGACCTTAGTACTGCGTTTCACCCTCAGACTGATGGTCAGTCTGAACGAACGATTCAAGTGTTGGAGGATATGCTTCGTGCATGTGTGATAGAATTCGGTGGTCATTGGGATAACTTCTTACCTTTGGCAGAGTTTTCATACAATAATACCTATCACTCCAGTATTGACATGGCTCCATTTGAAGCATTGTATGGGAGGAGGTGTAGATCTCCCATTGGTTGGTTCGATGCATTTGAGGTTAGACCTTGGGGTACTGACCTCTTGAGGGATTCGTTAGATAAGGTGAAGTGCATTCAAGGAAAGCTTCTAGCGGCTCAAAGTAGACAAAAGGAATATGCGGACTGAAAGGTTAGAGACTTGGAGTTCATGGAGGGTGAACAAGTCTTGTTGAAGGTTTCGCCCATGAAAGGGGTGATGCGGTTTGGAAAAAGGGGTAAGCTAAGTCCAAGGTATATTGGACCATTTGAGGTACTTAAGCGAGTAGGGGAGGTGGCTTATGAATTAGCCTTGCCTCCAGGGCTGTCCGGAGTGCATCCGGTATTTCATGTGTCCATGTTGAAAAGGTACCATGGGGATGGAAACTACATCATCCGTTGGGATTCAGTCTTGCTTGATGAGAATTTGACTTATGAGGAGGAACCGGTTGCTATTTTAGATAGAGAGGTTCACAAGTTGAGGTCGAGAGAGATTGCATCCATCAAAGTTTAATGGAAGAATCGACCGGTTGAAGAGGCCACTTGGGAGAAAGAGGCAGATATGCATGAAAAATACCCACATCTGTTTACGGATTCAGGTACTACTTCTCGCCCTTGTTTTTCTTCTTGTGATCGTTCGAGGACGAACGATGGGTAAATTGGTATCTATTGTAACGACCTGTTTAGTCGTTTTGAGCAGCAAATTTTTATTTCTGGAAAACTGGCTGAAACGACGGATCCCACGACGGACCGTCATGCGCACGACGGACCGTCGCAGGGTCTCGTTTCAAAACACTTAGAAATTCTGAAATTGGGTACTGAAAATCGACTCTCTGAACTTCGTGACGAACTTGCAGGACGGACCGTCACATGCGTGACGGACCGTCACAGACCCTTGGTGGAAATTTGAGTCTCTGAACTTTGCGACGACCTGCAGGACGGACCGTCGCAGGCACGACGGCCCGTCACAGGTTGCGTAATCCCAGTCGGAGTCGGATTTCTTTACACGTTTTAAGGGACGTTTTGGACTATTCCTTCTTTAATTATAAAGTTAGAGGGTTAATATTAATAAGTCTAATTACTTGGGGGTTAAAAGAGGTAACCTTAAGTTAATTAGTGGGTTGTTATTGCCATCTTTTATTCTTAATTATATGCTAATTAGGGTAAAAGAAAGAGGGTTTGAATAAGAAAACTAGAAAGAAAAAAGAGAAAGAGAAAGAGAGAGAATCGAACAGGGGAAGAGAGAAACAAAGCTTGGGAAATTGCTTGCTTGAATTCAATTCTTCGGTGGAGGTAGGTTATGGTTATTTTACGATATTCGTAGTGAACTCTTAATAGCGAATGATATGTATTGATAGTATTGTAAACCCTGCTATGTGCTTAGATTGTATGCTTGTATGAATGTGATTATATAATTGTGATTATATGAGCATGATGAAGTTACTGAATCCCAAATCTTCAAAAACCCTAATCTCTTTGTTAATGATGATGCCTTGGTAATAAAGAAGGCTTGATAAACTAAAGTAATGAGATTGATGATGCCTTAGTATAAGAAAAGGCTTGATGAACGAAAGTAATGAGAATGATGATGCCTTCGTATAAGAGAAGGCTTGATGAATCGATATAATGAGATTAGGGGATCGGAGTGTCACGTTCCGACACATAGAATTAGGGTATCGGGTGTCACGAACCGACCCGTAGAATTAGGGGATCGGGTGTCACGAACCGACACATAGATTTAGGGGATCGGGTATCACGAACCGACACGTAGATTTAGGGGATCGAGTGTCACGAACCGACACGTAGAATTAGGGGATCGGGTGTCACGAACTGACACGTAGATTTAAGGGATCGGGTGTCACGAACCGACATGTAGATTTAGGGGATCGGTGTCACAAACCGACACGTATATTTAGGGAATCGGAGTGTCACATATCGACACATAGTAGTAGGGGATCGGAGTGTCACGTACCGACACAAGAGGGATAAAGATAATGAGGGAGCGGAGTGTCACGTACCGACACAAGAGGAAGAAAGATAATGAATCTTGAAAGATGATAAATATACTCAATCTAATGAACCAAATTCCCAAATGAGTATGGTATTGAGGCTTGAGTCCTCATGTGTGAACTTGACGGTAATTGTTAATGATATAGTACTTGTTGTTGCTACATGTTAAGCATCATAGTTGATTTTATAATATTACTTGATATATATTGTCTTCTATTTTGAGTTGGCCGATGATATCTACTCAGTACTTGTGGTTGTACTGACCCCCTACTTTTATGTTTTCTTCTTTGTTATTTGTGGAGTGCAGTAAACGTGCCGTTGTCTTCAACTCAACAGTGATTCTAGCCAGTCTTCGTCACACCGGATCTTCAGGGTGAGCTAATGCTTCTAGCTTGGACTGGATCTTCTTCTTCAAGTCTTGATGCCTTGAACTTCCGGCATGGACTAGCTTTTTACTTGTTTTAGCTTCTTAGATATTTTTAGTTTAGTAATTTGATCATAGATGTTCTTGTGATGATGACTTCCAGATTTTGGGGAATAATAGATGTTGAATTTTAGTAGTAATTGAATTGGTTTTTATTAATGAGTTAAGTCTTCCGCATTACTTTCTGTTGAGATACATTGAAATGTTAGGTTTAGATTGGTTGGTTCGCTCACATAGGAGGGTAAATGTGGGTGCCAGTCGCGGCTCGGTTTTGGGTCGTGACAATTGGCAATCTAAATATTTCAAACTAGAATTTTTCATTATGTGCTTGTCAACTTGATAATGAACTCGTAAACTGTTTTTGAGCATTTTGTATCCTGAAATGATTTATTTAAAATATTATGATCGACATATATTTTCGATGTACCCTTCGCATTCTGGAGGAGGTGTGTAGTTTATTATGCTATAAACACAATCTTTTGTTTGATCATACTAACATAGAGTTAACATGTTGTGCTCACTAATTACATTTCCTCAAATAGAACTAGTTGAGATAGAATGAGTTTGCACGGCCACTTGGAAACAATCTCTCTGCCTCATAAGATTTTTTTTGTTTTTAACAATAATTTTACCATTAGACAATGTCTAGCGGTCTTTTATTAAACATAAAAAATATCAATAGGGACAAATACAAGTTAGGGTGGCTAAGCCTTACCTTACTAATCCTAATGAAGTACCTAAGTTCTGCTACCTAACAAGTATGAAGAAAATAAGAGTTAGAAAGAATTAAGTATTTTCTGATATCAAAGAGTTTGTGATATACTCCATGATGATATTACAAATGAGGATACATAAATAATATAAAAAAATATGTCAATCAAGAAGAAAGTTGAATTATCAGCCTCAAATTTTCTAGTACTAAAGCATGAATTAAAAAAGATTGATTGTCCATCAAAAGTAACTTGAAGTAATCTTCTCTTGTTTTCTTCTTTAAACCTATCCAGCAACATTGATGATTCATGCATTCTTTATGAGTTTATTTGATCTAGTTGAACCTATTGATACTTCCAAATGGTTTTTCTTTGTCTCTTGCATCGGTAGGTGCCTTGGAACAAACTCCTCAATCATTTTTAGTGTCCCAACTATGTAGCCTTCCATTTGTCTCTGCCTCATAAGATAGAGGTAAAATTTGCATGCATTTTATGTGATCATATTCGGTTATGTTGTTATATATTTTATGGTGCTCCCTAGTAGCTTATTTTGTTTATTAGAATTGTCTAACCTCTCAATTTCCCTTTGTTTATGTAAATTTTAAATCTTGGAAGATCTTTTAAGCCCTTATATGTGTTACAAAGTTACTAATATGCAAAATGAAGGGTTTGTTGTGTGTTAAATGATGGTAAAACCTTGTGTTCATGCTGATTAACAAATTATAATTGAATGAAAGAAAAATAGTTACTAGACATATGGATGGAGTTATTGTCATGCAAAAATTCATTATGAATTTTAAATCCTTCATTTCTGTTATTTGCACTTATAAAAATGGAAAAAGATATATTCTCATTTAGCAGATAAGAAAAGGTTGTTTCATCTAATTATTAATGACAATATAATGAAAATGTCCTCCATTTAGGGTAATGGCCATATTTTGGAAATTTTTGTTCTTTTTATCTTATTTTTTCCTTTTAACAACTTTTGTTGTTTTGATTGTTTAATGCCTCTTGAATCTTCAATATCTTATATACCAAAAATAGTTATGTTCAATGGGTTTATTCAATACTTTTCTCTTGTACGATACTCTCTATATGTCACAATCCAAAAACTCAGTTCATGATGACACCTACTAACATCCCATCGGTTGGTAAGTTGAACTGTGTTGAATTTAGTGGAGACTCGTCGATGAAACAGCTCTATGATGATTTTGTGTCCAAGAAGAATGAAAAAGGTTAACAGTATCATTTTTTAATACAACACAAAGTACACTATTCATTATTTTAGTTTTAATTTTGTTTCTTTTAATCTGTAAATTACTATTTTCCTTTTCCATTTTTACTTCCATGTAAATAGCAGTTGGTTAATTAAGGTATCTAAAAATTAGGAGATAGTTGGATAGTGTGTGAGTTTTACTTTGGTAATTATGTGTTGAGGTAGCTAATATATAGGATAGTTGGGTAATTTGATATTTTATTTTTTCTATACATATACATGTATTAAACAAAGGAATGAATACAAGAAATATTCAACACCTCTCTTTTATATATTTACTAGACATTGGCACGCGCGTTGCACGTGTGCTCATGTAAATGAGTATAAAAACTTAAAAATATAATTACACAAATACAATTAAAAATGGATTTGAATAATTAAATGATTTTCTCAAAAAAAAATTAATTTTTGTAAGATATGAATATATATCATATTTAGTTATTAAATAGAGAAGAAACATTGTTATGCAATATTCCTCATATCCATTAGTCTTTAGTATGTATAAGTGATGTATGTGCTTCAAGTGCCTAAACAAAGTACCATATTGAGTTGAGTTATATTTATATTGAACATCATAGTACTTTTTGATTGTTTATTTATAATCTTAAGATTTCTTTGACAAAATTACTTGCAAGTCTAAACAAGAAGTTGGAACATTAATATGGTACAACACATAATTTAAAGGTCGACATTACAATTTAAAAATATTGAATACGTTAAAGCTTCCCCCTTATTTTTAAGGAATGATACCCTCCACCTTTTTATAGATGCATACATATCGATAAATTGTCGTCGAAGAAAAGTGGTGTTTTGTAATTGTTGTAGAGAAATTCAATCGACATATGTCTTCCTTAAGATGACTATATATCACTATCAATTTCATAGTCTAGACCTACAAAATAAAGGTATTTATTTGTTATAAAATAATCATTGATTAAATATGTAATTAACATATATAAATAATAGATAAATATATATATATATATATATATATATATATATATATATATATATATATATATATATATATATATATATATACATGTATATATATATATATGTATATATATATATGTATGTATGTATGTATGTATGTATGTATGTATGTATGTATGAATCCTTCATATTCTTTGGCTCATTCAAAATTATTAATTCTGCCATCTGTAAATTTTGACAAAATAATTTTTTGTCAAATTATATACATATAATTGAATTATGAAATACAACACAATCATTTGTCAGATATCAACAATATGGTAGGAAATAAAACAATATAAACCAAAAAGTATATGATACTTTTAAAGGTGCCTTCAGAACTCAATTTCCCAAATCTCCAATTCATAGACCAAAAAAAAAACTAAATAGAAGCATAAATAACACAATATCTAGATTTCAAAATAAATAGGAAAGCTAAGCTTATTGATCAAAAATTTGTTCATGAATGGATAGAAACACATCAATATACGTTGTAAAAATAAAAATTTAAGGTATGGTTATAAAAATTTAAGTTATGGTGTATATACTTGTTGGATGTTTTGTCAATGAGGGAACGGAGCTTTATGACAACATAAACTTCTTCCTGTCTACTAAGTTTTGTGGAATTTTATGTATACATGAACTTAAGTAAACATGCAGCAACAGGAATCCCAAGGCATAATACCTAAATCAAAGCTAGAGCAGCTATTAGGAGCAAGACATAAAAAACAAGTACAACGAATATTAAGTGATAGATATTATATTTTTTGTAGCGACCTGTTTAGTCATTTTGAGCACTAGAGTTTATTTCTGGTAATAACTATCTGGGTCGACGGATCCCACGATGGACCGTCATGGGCACGACGGACCGTCGAGCGGGTGTCGTTCCAAAACACTTAGATTCTGAAATTTGGGTACTGAGATCGACTCTCTGAACTTCAAGACGAAACTGCAGGACGAACCGTCGTAGACACGACGGACCGTCACCAATATTTCCACAGAATTAACTCTCTGACCTTTGTGACGGACCTGCAGGACGGACCGTCACAGTCATGACGGACCGTCACAGGCTCCGTCAGTCCACTCGGGTCGGAATTCTGCTAAAGTTTTTAAAGGGGTGTTTTGGACTATTCATGATTAAAATTATAAAGTTAGTGGGTTAATCCTAATAAATTATTTATTTGGGGGTTAAAGGAGACAACTTAAACCTAAATAGTGGGTTACTTTTATCATAATAAACTATGTGATAATTAGGGTAAAACAAAGAGAATTTGGAGAGGAGAAAAATAAAAAGAAAAAGAGAGAGAAAGATCGAGAGAGAGAGGAACGAAGAGGACAACAGGTCATTGGGGAATTAGCTTGCTTGATCACGATTCTTTGGTAGAGGTAGGTTATGGTTTATGCTATTCCGTAGTAAACTCTAAATAGCGATTGATATGTATTGGATGATTCTATAAAATCTTTTATATGCTTGATTGTGTGTTGCATGATGTGATTATGTAATTGTGATGGATTAGAAGGTTGAGGTTATTGAATCTTTAATTCTAAAATCTCTCTATTAAGATGACGACTTGGCATAAAGAAGGGTTGATGAACTGATAGAATGAGATTAGGGGATCGGGTCTCACGAACCAGCACGTAGAATTAGATGATCGGGTGTCACGAACCGGCATGTAGAATTAGGGGATCGGGTGTCACTAACCAGCACGTAGAATTAGGGGATCGGGTGTCACGAACCAACACGTAGAATTAGGTGATCGGAGTGTCACGTTCCAACACGTAGTAGTAGGGGAGCGGAGTGTCACGTACCAACACAAGAGGAATAAAGAGAATGAAACTTGAATTATGTTAATATACTCAATTTGAAGAACTTAATTCCTAAATGAGTATGGTGTGGAGGCTTGAGTTCTCATAGGTGTGCTTGGTGTTGTTGCAAATGATTCTTGACTTGTTAATTGTCACCTGTTAAGTATTGCGGTCGATTTTATGTATTGTTCAATATATATTGCTTTCTATTCTGAGTTGGCCGATGATACCTACTCAGTACGTGTTCCTTGTACTGACCCCTACTTGTAATTTGTTTTCTTTGTTATTGTGGAATGCAGCAAACGTGCCATCGACTTCGACTCGTCCGCAACTCTAGCCAGTCTTCATCACACCAGATTTCAGGGTGAGCTATTGCTTCTAGCTTGGACTGGATCTTGTTCTTCACGTCTTGATGCCTTGAAGTTCTGGCATGGAGTAGCTGTTTATTTATTTTAGCTTCTTAGATACTCTTAGATTTAGTAATTTGAGGATAGATGTTCTTGTGGTGATGACTTCCAGTTTTTGGGAATAATAAGATTGAATTTTAGAAGTTATTTATTAGTTATATTAATGAGTTTTAAGTCTTTCGCATTGTATTTTGTT
This sequence comes from Solanum peruvianum, assembly GCA_027705065.1. NCBI lineage: Eukaryota > Viridiplantae > Streptophyta > Magnoliopsida > Solanales > Solanaceae > Solanum > Solanum peruvianum. The sequence continues at coordinate 9,139,935 of JAKWJD010001766.1, read as the reverse complement.
CATTATGGTTGAAATATTGGTAAATGACTGGGTTTAGATTGGTTGGTTCGCTCACATAGGAGGATAAATGTGGGTGCCACTCGCGGCTCGTTTTGGGTCGTGACAAACTTGGTATCAGAGCATTAGGTTCGTTGGTCTCATCACACAAGAACAGGTCTAGTAGAGTCTTGAAGAACGGCAATGGGACGCCTTTACTTTTCTTCGAGGGGCTATAGGACTTTAGCAAAATTCCATTCTTTCTTTCTTTCGTGCTATTACTTGGATCCAATTGGTATCTAGGTGATACGAATTGGTATCTGACATCCTCACTCTATTTCGCAGATGGTTAGAACTAGAGCAACGAATGTGCCAACACCAACACCGGCAAGACAGGGTGCGTATGAGCCAGCCACTGGGGCTGTAGCTCGAGGAGGAGCAGTGTCAAGAGGCCGTGGTAGAGGTCGCAGGGGAACGCCCTCTAGAGGTAGAGGACGAAAACCTGGTCCAGCTAGTAATAGGGCGGTGACTCCTCCACCAACTGATGAGGTAGTAAGAGAGGGCGAGGAAGGGGAAAATGAACAGGTGCAAGATGAGGAATTACCACCCCAACCTACCCCAGAGATGATTAATCAGGTTCTTGCTTATCTCAGTGGGTTATCTGATCAGTGTCAGACGCCTCCAGTGTTTTCTGCGCCAGCACCTCAGGTTCCGGAAGTACAACGTACAGCTGCTGTGGCTCCCCGCATGGATGCCTCATTGGAAATAGGCACGTTTCCTCGACTGACTACAGGGCCTATAATGACGAGTGATTAGCATGAACTCTTCACTAAATTCTTGAAGTTGAAACCTCCAGTCTTCAAGGGTGCTGAATCTGAGGATGCCTATGATTTTCTGGTGGATTGTCATGAGTTGCTACATAAGATGGGCATAGTAGAACGATTTGGCGTTGAGTTTGTGACCTATCAGTTTCAAGGAAATGCCAAAATGTGGTGGCGGTCGTATGTTGAGTGTCAACCAGCAAAGGCACCACCTCTGACTTGGGCATCATTTTCTAACTTATTTATGGAAAAGTATATACCCCGGACCTTGAGGGATAGGAGGAGAGATGAGTTCCTGAGCCTAGAGGAAAGAAGGATGTTTGTTGCTGCTTCTGAGGCTAAGTTTCGTGCATTATCCAGATATGCCACTCAGCTTTGCTTCAGTCCACAAGAGCGGATTCGTCGCTTTGTGAAAGGATTGAGGTCAGATCTACATATTTCAGCCTTACAGGTAGCTGCTGCAGCCAAATCTTTTCAGGAAGTAGTTGATTTTGTGATAGAGGTAGAGGGGGTGAAGCCAAGCGATTTCACCACAGCATCGGCATCTAAGAGGTTCCGTAAGGGAGGTGAGTTCAGTGGGTCCTACTCCAGAGGGCAAAGTTCAGGAGGTTACCCATCCCGACCCATTCAGTCTTCACTGCAGGCTGTAGCTGGAGGTCCATCGCAGACCAGTCAACATTTCTCTGAGTTTGAAGGTTACCCCCAGAATTCATCATTTTCACAGAGACCTATGCTTGACCCCAGAGAATGTTATGGATGTGGGGAGACTGGACATATTAGGAGGAATTGTCCAAAACAGAGTTACAGACCCCCAATAGCTAGAGGTAGAGGTGGTCATGGTAGAGGCCGTCATTCTGGAGGACGTGGTGGCCAAGGAAATGGTGGTCACCAAAACAGTCGGGGTGACGGGCAATTTGGAACGACTGCAGCGCAACATGGCAGGGGCAACGGGCAGACAGGTGATAGGCCCATTGTTATGCTTTCCCCGGGAGGTCTGAAGCAGAGACATCTGATGTTGTTATCACAGGTAATCTTTTGGTTTGTGATTGCATGGCTTCTGTATTATTTGACCCTGGATCCACATTTTCATACGTATCTTCCCCATTTGATACTGGTCTTAATTTACATTGTGAATTGCTTGACATACCTATACGTGTCTCTACTCCTGTGGGTGAGTCTGTGATAGTTGAGAAGGTGTATAGATCTTGTCTTGTGAATTTTGTGGGGAGCAATACTTATGTAGATGTGGTTATTCTAGAGATGGTCGATTTCAATGTGATTTTGGGTATGACTTGGCTTTCTCCAAATTTTGCAATCTTAGATTGTAATGCCAAAACTGTGACATTGGCCAAGCCTGGGACAGATCCGCTAGTGTGGGAGGGTGACTATATTTCCACTCCAGTTCGTATCGTTTCTTTCCTTCGTGCTAAGAGAATGGTTAGTAAGGGTTGTTTAGCTTTCTTGGCCCATCTCAGGGATGATACTTCCCAAGTACCCTCGATAGAGTCTGTCTCGATAGTCCGTGAGTTCCTGGATGTGTTTCCTGCAGAACTTCCTGGTATGCCACCGGATAGGGATATTGATTTCTGTATTGATTTGGAACTGGATACTCGCCCCATTTCTATACCCCCTTATAGAATGGCCCCGGCAGAGTTAAGGGAGTTAAAGCCTCAACGTCAGGAGTTGCTAGGTAAAGGTTTTATTAGACCGAGTGCATCCCCTTGGGGTGCTCCGGTGTTATTTGTGAAGAAGAAGGATGGGAGTTTCCGGATGTGCATAGACTAGCGGCAGTTGAATAAAGTAACTATTAAGAAGAAGTATCACATTCCTCGCATTGATGACTTGTTCGATCAGTTACAAGGTGCTTGTGTCTTCTCTAAAATTGACTTGAGATCCGGTTATCATCAATTGAAAATACGGGCAACAGATGTGCCAAAGACCGCCTTTCGAACCAGGTATGGGCATTATGAATTTGTAGTAATGTCGTATGGTCTTATGAATGCCCCTGCTTCTTCCATGAGCCTGATGAATGGGATTTTTAATCCATATCTGGATCTCTTTGTTATCGTATTTATTGATGATATACTGATATACTCAAAGAGCAGGAAGGAACATGAGGAGCATTTGAGAATTGTATTGGAGTTGTTGAGGAGGAAAAAGCTTTATGCCAAATTCTCCAAGTGTGAGTTTTGGCTAGATTCAGTGTCCTTCTTGGGGCACGTGGTTTCTAAGGATGGAGTGATGGTGGATCCTTCCAAGACTGAAACAGTGAGGAATTGGGTAAGACCTACTAACGTGTCAGAGGTAAGGAGCTTTGTTGGTTTAGCTAGCTACTACCGTTCGATTTGTCAAGGGATTTTCTTCTATTGCTTCCCCGTTGACAAATTTGACTAAGCAGAACATTCCATTTGTATGGATGGACTAATGTGAAGAAAGCTTCCAGAAACTCAAATTCTTGCTGACTACTGGACCTATTTTTACTTTGCTAGTATAGGGTAAGAATTTCATTGTTTATTGCGATGCATCTTATTCTAGGTTGGGTGCAGTGCTAATGCAAGAGAGGAATGTAATCGCTTATGCTTCGAGGCAACTAATGGTGCATGACCGTAACTATCCGACCCATGATTTGGAATTGGCTGCAGTTGTGTTTGCATTAAAGCAATGGAGACATTATCTATATGGGGTCAAGTGTGAAGTCTACACAGATCATCGTAGTTTACAGTATGTCTTTACCCAGAAAGACTTGAATTTGAGGCAGAGGAGGTGGATGGAACTGTTGAAGTACTATGATATTACTATTCTGTATCACCCAGGAAAAGCAAATGTGGTGGCTGATGCTTTAAGTAGAAAAGCAGGGAGCATGGGAAGTCTAGCTCACTTACAGGTTTCTAGACGCCCATTGGCTAGAGAGGTTCAGACTTTGGCCAACGACTTTATGAGGCTGGAAGTACTAGAGAAGGGAGGATTTTTGGCCTGTGTGGAGGCAAGATCTTCTTTTCTAACAATATCAAGGGAAAACAGTTTGATGATGAGAAGCTGAGCCGAATTCGAGATATGGTGTTGCGAGGAGAGGCTAAAGAAGCAATAATTGATGAGGAAGGTGTTTTGAGGATTAAGGGAAGGGTATGTGTGCCCCGTGTTGATGATTTGATCCACACTATCCTTACAGAGGCTCATAGTTCCGGATATTCTATACATCGTGGTGCAACCAAGATGTACCGTGACCTAAAGCAACACTTTTGGTGGAGTAGAATGAAGCGTGACATTGTTGATTCTGTTGCCAAATGCCCCAATTGTCAGCAAGTAAAGTATGAACACCAGAGGCCCGGAGGAACATTTCAGAGAATGGCCATTCTTGAATGGAAGTGGGAAAGAATTGCAATGGACTTCGTGGTTGGTCTTCCAAAGACATTGGGAAAGTTTGATTATATTTGGGTGATTGTTGACAGGTTAACTAAGTCTGTTCACTTCATCCCGGTCAAGACGACTTACAATGCAGAGAAGTTAGCGAAACTCTATATCTCAGAGATTGTTCGATTGCATGGAGTTCCACTTTCCATCATATCAGATAGAGGTACGCAATTTACTTCTAAGTTTAGGAGAACATTGCATGTTGAATTAGGTACTAAGTTGGATTTTAGTACTGCCTTCCACCCTCAGACCGATGGTCAGTCTGAGCGAACGATTCAGGTATTGGAGGATATGCTTTGTGCATGTGTGATAGAATTTGGTGGTCATTGGGATCACTTCTTACCCTTAGCAGAGTTTTCATACAATAATAGCTATCACTCAAGTATTGATATGGCTCCATTTGAGGCACTGTATGGGAGGAGATGTAGGTCCCCCATTGGTTGGTTTGATGCATTTGAGGTTAGATCTTGGGGTACTGATCTTTTGAGGGATTCATTAGAGAAAGTGAAATCTATTCAAGAAAAGCTTTTAGCAGCTCAGAGTAGGCAGAAGGAATATGCAGATCAAAAGGTTAGAGACTTGGAGTTCATGGAGGGTGAACAAGTTTTGCTGAAGGTTTCACCCATGAAGGGTGTGATGCGGTTTGGTAAGAGAGGTAAGCTAAGTCCGAGGTATATTGGACCATTTAAAATACTTAAGCGAGTAGGGGAAGGTGGCTATGAATTAGCCTTGCCTCCAGGACTCTCAGGAGTGCACCTTGTATTTCATGTGTCTATGCTGAAGAAATACCATGTAGATTGGAACTACATTATTCGTTGGGATTCAGTTCTTCTTGATGAATATTTGTCTTATGAGGAGGAGCCAGTTGCTATTTTAGATAGAGAAGTCCGCAAGTTGAGATCAAAGGAGATTGCATCTATCAAGGTTCAGTGGAAGAATCGTCCAGTTGAAGAGTCCACTTGGGAGAATGAGGCTGATATGCAAGAAAAATATCCACATCTGTTCACAGATTCAGGTACTCTTTCTCGTCCTTGTTTTCTCCCTTGATCGTTCGAGGACGAACGATGGGTAAATTGGTATCTATTGTAACGACATGTTTAGTCGTTTTGAGCAGTAGAGTTTATTTCTGGTAATAACTGTCTGGGTTCACGGATCCCACGACGGACCGTCATGGGCACGACGGACCGTCGAGGGGGTGTCGTTCCAAAACACTTAGATTCTGAAATTTTGGTACTGAGATCGACTCCCTGAACTTCAAGACGGAACTGCAGGACGGACCGTCGTAGGCACGACGGACTGTCACCAATCTTTCCACAGAATTAACTCTCTGACCTTTGTGACGGACCTGCAGGACGGACCGTCACAGTCATGACGGACCGTCACAGGCTCCGTAAGTCCACTCAGGTCGGAATTCTGCTAAAGTTTTTAAAGGGGTGTTTTGGACTATTCATGATTATAATTATAAAGTTAGTGGGTTAATGCTAATAAATTATTTATTTGGGGGTTAAAGGAGACAACTTAAACCTAAATAGTGGGTTACTCTTATCATAATAAACTATGTGATAATTAGGGTAAAACAAAGAGAATCTGGAGAGGAGAAAAAAAAAAGAGAGAACGATCGAGAGAGAGAGGAACAAAGAAGACAGCAGGGCATTGGGGAATTAGCTTGCTTGATCACGATTCTTCGGTGGAGGTAGGTTATGGTTTATGCTATTCCGTAGTAAACTCTAAATAGCGATTGATATGTATTGGGTGATTCTGTAAAATCTTCTATATGATTGATTGTGTGTTGCATGATGTGATTATGTAATTGTGATGGATTAGAAGGTTGAGGTTATTGAATCTTTAATTCTAAAATCTCTCTATTAAGATGACGACTTTTCATAAAGAAGGGTTGATGAACTAAGAGAATGAGATTAGGAGATCGGGTGTCATGAACCGGCACGTAGAATTAGGGGATCGGGTGTCATGAACCGGCACGTAGAATTAGGGGATCGGGTGTCACGAACCGGCACGTAGAATTAGGGGATCGGGTGTCACGAACCGACACGTAGAATTAGGGGATCGGAGTGTCACGTTCCGACACATAGTAGTAGGGGAGCGGAGTGTCACGTACCGACACAAGAGGAATAAAGAGATTGAATCTTGAATTATGTTAATATACTCAATTTGAAGAACTTAATTCCTAAATGAGTATGGTGTGGAGGCTTGAGTTCTCATAGGTGTGTTTGGTGTTGTTGCAAATGATTCTTGACTTGTTGATTGTCACCTGTTAAGTATTGTGGTCGATTTTATGTATTGTTCAATATATATTGCTTTCTATTCTAAGTTGCCCGATGATACCTACTCAGTACGTGTTCCTTGTACTGACCCCTACTTGTAAATTGTTTTCTTTGTTATTGTGGAATGCAGCAAACGTGCCATCGACTTCGACTCGTCCGCAACTCTAGCCAGTCTTCATCACACCAGATTTCAGGGTGAGCTATTGCTTCTAGCTTGAACTGGATCTTCTTCTTCACGTCTTGATGCCTTGAAGTTCTGGCATGGACTAGCTGTTTATTTATTTTAGCTTCTTAGATACTCTTAGATTTAGTAATTTGAGGATAGATGTTCTTGTGGTGATGACTTCCAGTTTTTGGGAATAATAAGATTGAACTTTAGAAGTTATTTATTGGTTATATTAATGAGTTTTAAGTCTTCCGCATTGTATTTTGTTCATTATGGTTGAAATATTGGTAAATGACTGGGGTTTAGATTGGTTGGTTCGCTCACATAGGAGGATAAATGTGGGTGCCACTCGCGGATCGTTTTGGGTCGTGACATTTTTAAAGAAGGTTAACCACATGCAAAAAATGATATCTATGGATGAGGGAAGTTCCAGCAAGACAAACCACAGTAATATTTGAAGTTCAAGTGAAAGTGCATAATTGATTACAAGGATTAAGAGATTCTCTAGACGAGGAAAGTTAATTCATCTTACAGCGTGGAAGCTAAGGACAAGATAGGGAGGAGGTATTTTGACATCACAAAACTGAGACAACATACAATAAGTATCAAATTGATGTTTGTGCGTGAACCAACAATAGGAACAAAAGTTCGAACAACATACTCAAAATTCAAAACTTCCAACGAATAAACATAAAATAGGGGTTACAAAGTGGCTATTGATAAACAAGAAAACAAATTTACGTGACATAACTGAAACAACAATATCACAAAAATAACACGTATATTCCTAACAATTAAATATTAGTGTGGAATTCAAAATTAAATTAAAAGAGGAAAAAACTCAAATTGATAATTGGTGTTCATATACGCCAAAACAATATCGTAGTTGACCTTGAGATGAATGATAGAACAATTCTATTTTAAAACTAATTATTTAAGTTAAAGAATTTGACTCATATTCTTTCTAAGAATCTCTCCGGTACAATAACGTTAAATAAAAATATTAACTAATGTATATGAACATTATATTAGATATTAATTTAACGTAAATAAAGTAAGTATTTGACTCAAGACTTAAGATGATACATATGTATCGTGATATTAAATTTCTTATTGTGACATTCAAAATAAAATAAACTCTTATTATCTATAGCTATTCATGTGCCTTTTGACATAGTTGGTGTAGCGTAAAAATTTTTTTTACATCATTTTATTACAATATAATAGCATTCTTATATACTAACTTATAAACATATTTGGGTAAAAAAAAAATAGAGTTTCTTTAATGTTATTCTTTTACTTCTGTCACTAATACTATAGTCGATAGTTGTACATAATCCACAAATTATATGACGTTTTCTTATGAGATTTTCTTAATTCATCGAATATTTAATTTATGTGATAGTTCAACAATACATAGTTCATATATGAATATGAATTTGAATATGAGAAACATCGTTTATGATTACAAATACTTCATGCCTTTAATGCTTGTGTCTTGTCTTTACTAAATTGTAACCCCCACCATATTATAGTCATATGTTAAAGTTGTACGAAAATTTAGTTAACATATATCTTTAATTGGATGCATGGGATTATTATCAATTTCGTGATGTGCACCTGGGGAATAAAGTAATAACTACTTGTTATAGAGATCCTTAATAACTATCGACATAAGAATATTTATATGATACATTTAAAACTTGGAGTATTGTATAACTTTATTGCATCTAAATAAAGGATATAAACAAATTTAAATGAAAATGAAAGGAGCAGAGAGCTTGAAGAAGATTAAAGGTTGTGGAATAAGATGGTGTTGTGGATAATGTTTGAAATAATTAGTAAGACTACTTAGATAATAATCTATAAATATATATGTTCAAAGTTAATATTTTCATTTTGATTACTTTGAGTTTTTAACAATAGAGAGATATTAATCAAGCAGTTGACATACTTCATTCAACAAAAATATAAATACGAAATTAGTTTTTGAAAAGTAAATACAAAGTGAGAAAGTGTTATCGGGTCAATTATGTGGAAGTAATAAGCAAGAAACATGTAAAAATATTAATAATTAAACATAAAAAGACAATGAGTTAACTGATGATAAATATAATTTCTAATCGAACAAAATCAATATAATTGATAGAGATTATATTTTGACAAATATATGTATTGAAGTTTCACAACAAAAAAAAATTTTAGGTCGAAAACATCAATTAAAGAGTTGCTCAAACAAAAGGCTAAAGGTGGAAAGAAATAAAAAAAACAAGGCATGTTGATAAACCAATGAAATCCAAGAGGAAACAGAAGTAAAAAAACAAAAGAAATGATATATTTCAGTGAAGTAATAGTAGTGATCATATACATACCTAGAAAAATGGATATGAGAAGAAGACAAATCAATATATATATATATATAAAGAAGAATCATAGAGGAGCTGATGTGGCACCTCTCTAAGGCCTCCATTTCAATTTCTTTTTTTTCTCCTTTTTTTAATTTATTTTTCATTTCTTTTCATTAAATAATTTATTTATTAATTTAAAAATTCATGTATATTTATTATTCTAATTATACCTAATAAGTTACAACAAAACTTCCATCAATTTACATTCCCTTCTTAAATAATATGTCTCTTCAACTTATTTTTAATTATTCTTATGATTTACACAAACTATAAATAACATCTATGTTCAATGATCATTCTCATTTTCTCATTCTTTCTTTTTATTAGTATAATTTTTTCCTCTTTTACTTTTTTTTTCTTCATCTTTTTCATCAATCATGTATTTAATAAGTTTACCATATGATCTTTATATTGATAAAGATCATAGATATATTCTTCAAGATTCATCAAATTGATGTTTGCATTAGTTTGGTACAAATTTATGAAAATGAAGAAGGAATCATAATTATTTCAAGATTTCATCAAGAAATTGGTCATATTAGTAAAAAAGTTTGAATGATTTCCAAATATTTTGAAGATTAATTCATTCATGTATTGTTTTGATTATATTTTTTTATTAGATATATAATTTCATGTTATTCAAAAAAAAAATATGAAACTCTACTAATCAACACATTAGAAAGCTCAATTAATATTATTTTCTTCATTTTACTTTGCTCTTTTATTATTATTATTATTATTATTATTATTATTATTATTATTATTATTATTATTATTATTGTTATTATTATTATTATTATTATTATTATTATTATTATTATTTTATTATTATATTATTATTATTATTATTATTATTATTATTATTATTATTATTATTATTATTATTATTATGTGAATTATTATGTGAATGAATGAAGATGAAAAGTTATACAGTTTTCTTTTTATGTAATTTTTTCATCAAGTTCTAATTAATATTCTAAATTTTTGTCACAATTGAGAAATATAATATTGCACATGATACATTTCTTATAGCTATTACATATTGATGCCCCTAAAAAATATATGATGTAGTTTATCATATTAAAAAATAGTCATAGACTAAACAAAAAATAAATTAATCTTTTTTTTGTACTTTTAAAAGATTTAATGAATACATAAATTATTTAATGAAAAGAATGAAGAAAAATCTTTCCCTTAGTCACATTAATAATACTAAAACTAAAAAGTGTAATTTATTTAACTTCTCTTAATTATTAAAAATGAGATACATAAAAAAAAAGTGATGTGACATTTATCTTCTCTTTTTTGACCTTTTTTCTTATTTAAATTAATTAATTTTTTGTAAAAGTAGCTTACTCAATTAATTAAAAATAATTTTATTAATAGAGGAAAATTTACAACAAAAACTTTTCACATACTACTTTATTAGGAGTAAATAATGATCATCTATAACTCACATCTTTCTAATTTTCAATCCTAATAGATTAATTATCCACTTTCTTTTCCTTTTTTTTTGACCTTCTTCTGATTATAATTTCAAAATAACAATTTAAAAAAAATATTTTAAGTTATTTTCTCTTTATTATTTACTTACAACCAATATATCTATTTACATATAAAGATAGAATGTTAGAAATAAATAAGATGATGTGGTACATTTCTATCACCTCCGATCACATTTATCTTTTCTCTAAATTATTTAGCATGTTTTTTATTTTTCTTCACCTGTGTGATATTGTAAAATATATTTTCAAAATTTTCTCATCAAATAATTACTTAATAGTATTATTTTGCATAATTGACATTTTTTTATATATGTAACTTTTATTTTTAATTGTTAATTAATAATATTCATGACTTCAAAACCTTTCATGTGGATAACCCCCTAAAGTAATTAATGTGCAAGTTATATTGTTTTTCTTATCTTATTAAGTTGCTACAAGTAACAAATTTAAAGAGATTTTCTATTGAGTTTTTGTATTTTATTAGCATTTTTAATTTTTTTTTATATATTATAAATTTATAAGTGTTTATTAACAGTTTTGGTATATTGCAATTGTTGCTTTTTTCGTTCTGTAATAATAATTATTGTGTTGCTATTTTTTTTTAAATATTGAATGTTTGGTTTTCATATTAGATTCATATTAATTAAAAAAATTAAGTATAGTATATTGTTAGTTGAAATGTAAATATGATACTCTTTTTGAATTGCTTATGTAGTGTTGACATGATTTCTCAATATACCGAAGATGATTTTCACCAAAATAAAAGTTAACCTTATATTATTTTACAAGCAATAGATTCTAAAAAATGTAATTATTTTAGATAAAATAATATGATAAGCATGACTTGAAATTAGTTGTATATTTCAACTCTTGGAATTTGGTTATCAATTTATTTAGAGTAACTTTTTCATTAATTTTTTTTATGAACACTGTATAATTTAACTCCCTCCTCAAATATAATTTAGAATTTACTACAGCCGCATAAACAAAAAGAAAATCTCCATGAATTTTTTTTTCTTTCTTTACATGTTTCTAAAGATAACATACCAAATAGATTATACGAAATCAACTATATTTAAAATACTTAAAGCATAGATAGTGAACAACAAGTTGAAAAATATAACTTATTGGGTTCAATAATAATAATATTTGACTCAAAATATTGAAACAAAAAAATTTATTCATAAATCTAATGAGGTCCGCGCGAAGCGCGGATATGTTAACTAGTAGAACAATAAAAAGAAAACAACTTGTGGACTTTTATAGAGAGCAATTAAGAATATAATAAATTGTTAGAAAAAATAAATGGCTGGAAAAAGGAAAGTTAGTACTATGTACATTACCTTTAAAGATGAATTTATATGAATTGAAAAGACAACTTTTCACTTTAGAGGTATTACGTTTAGCATGAATAAAAAGTAATATTATTTGGAAATTAGAAAGGACTAACTTTTACATAAAAAAGGGGTAAAAAAACAAAATTGAGGGGAAAGATTAATAAAGATGCTTGTTTAAGATTGTAGTAAATAAATTATGTGCGCACATTGAGAAAAAATGAAAGTGGATCATTAAATGAGACTATTGAACTTCTAAAAAGTTAAACACCCAAAAAAACACTATTAAACTTTCATTCGCTCACCATTTATATGGTTTAAGTATCATTATTTAATTAAATATTTCATTATTTAGGTAATTAATATATTATTATTTAATTAGATATTTTATTAATTAATATTAATTTATTTAGAAATTTATAATATTTAAAACTAGGATAAGGATAAAATGACATTTCAACTTTTAGGTTTATGACTTCCCACTTTTAGTATAATAAATGATGGTATGATATGATGGGCGAGAAATAAAAATAAATACAAAAGAACAGAAAAAACTTTTAAAAATATAATTAAATTTAGTTGTTAAAAGGATAAAAATATCTAATTTAAACTTTCTATTGATATTTTCATTTTCAACTTTTGACTTAACAACTTCCACTTCTAAGTATATAATATAATATGATATAATTAGTATTTAGCGTTTGCATTCTTTTATGGCATCAAGAGCTAGGTGTAACGACCTGTTTAGTCGTTTTGAGCAGTAGAAATTATTCTGGTAAAAACTGTCTTGGTCGACGGATCCCACGACGGACCGTCATGGGCACGACGGATCGTCGAGGGTGTCTTGTTCCAAAACACTTAGAATTCTAAAATTTGGGTACTGAGATCGACTCTCTGAACTTCGTGACGGAATGGCAGGACGGACCGTCGCTGTCACGACCCAAAATGAGCCGCGAGTGGCACCCACACTTATCCTACTATTTGAGCGAACCAACCAATCTAAACCCCAACATATTGAACAAAATACAATGCGGAAGACTTAAAACTCATTAACGAAATCAATTAAATAACTTCTAAAATTTATCAATCATTATCCCCAAAATCTCGAAGTCATCACCACAAGAACATCTATCCTCAAATTACTAAATCTAAGAGTATCTAAGAAGCTAAAATAAGTAAAAAGCTAGTCCATGCCGGAAGTTCAAGGCATCAAGACATGAAGAGGAAGATCCAGTCCAAGCTAGAAGCAATAGCTCACCCTGAAATCTGGCTTGATGAAGACTGGCTAGAGTTGCGGTTGAGTTGAAGACGACGGTACGTTTGCTGCACTCCACAATTAACAATAAAAACAAATACAAATAGGGGTCAGTACAAGGCACAAGTACTGAGTAGGTATCATCGGCCAACTCAAAATAGAAAACAGTATATATCAGATAAAAACATAAAATCAACTAATATTCTTAACATGCGACATTTACAATTATCATAACCCTTGGTCACAACACCAAGCACATCAATGAGGACTCACGCCTCCCCATCATACTCATTTGGGAATTAGTTCTTTAAGATTTAGTATATTATCATAATTCAAGATTTCATTATCTTTATTCCTTATGTGCCGGTACGTGACACTCCGCTCCACTACTACTATCCTGGTGTCGGAACGTGACACTCCGATCCATATACTATCCTGGTGCCGGAACGTGACACTCTGATCCATATACTATCCTGGTGCCGGAACGTGACACTCCGATCCATATACTATCCTGGTGCCGGAACGTGACACTCCGATCCATATACTATCCTGGTGCCGGAACGTGACACCCGATCCATATACTATCCTGGTGTCGGAACGTGACACTCCGATCCATATACTATCCTGGTACCGGAACGTGGCACCCGATCCATATACTATCCTGGTGTCGGAACGTGACACTCCGATCCATATACTATCCTGGTACCGGAACGTGGCACCCGATCCTCTATTACTATCCTGGTGTCGGAACGTGACACCCGATCCTCTAATCTTATTACCTTAATTCATCAAGCCTTCTTTTATACCAAGGCATCATCATTCTCATTCTTTAGTTCATCAAGCCTTCTTTTATACCAAAGCATCATCATTATCAAAGTAAATTTGGGATTTTAGATTCAATAGCCTCATCATGCTAATTCATCACAATTATATAATCACATCATTCAAGCACACAATTAAGCATATAGAAGACCTTATAATTACTACCCAACACATATCATTCACTATTAAGAGTTTACTACGAATAGCATAAACCATAACCTACCTCCACCGAAGAATTGTGATCAAGCAATCTACTTTCCCAATGCTTGCTTTCCTCTTCGTTTCTCCTCTCTCTCGTTCGTTCGTTCTCCCTCTCCTTGTTCTTTCTAGTTTTCTTATTCAAACCCTTTTTCTTTTACCCTAATTAGCATATAATTAAGTATAAAGATGGTAAAAGTAACCCACTATTTAATTCAAGGTTATCTCTTCTAACCCCCAAGAAATTGAATTATTAATATTAATCCACTAACTTTATAATTATAAGCATGAATAGTCCAAAACGCCCCTTTAAAAACTTTAACAGAAATCCGACCCAGTCTGGGTTACGCAACCTGTCACGATCCGTCATGGCTGTGACGGTCCGTCCTGCAGGTCCTCACAAAGTTCAGAGAGTTTATTCTGTGGAAAGACTTGTGACGGTCCGTCGTGCCTGCGACGGTCCGTCCTGCCATTCCGTCACGAAGTTCACAGAGTCGATTTCAGTACCCAAATTTTAGAATTCTAAGTGTTTTGGAATGAAACCCCCTCGACGGTCCGTCGTGCCCATGACGGTCCGTCGTGGGATCCGTCGACCAAGACAGTTTTTCCAGAATAAAATCTACAGCTCAAAACGACTAAATAGGTCGTTACAATAGATACCAATTTACCCATCGTTCGTCCTCAAACGATCACAAGAAGAAAAACAAGGGCGAAAAGGAGTACTTGAATCTGTAAACAGGTGTGGGTATCTTTCTTGCATATCAGCCTCCTTCTCCCAAGAGGACTCTTCAACTGGTCGATTCTTCCATTGAACTTTGATGGATGCAATCTCCCTTGATCTCAGCTTGCGAATTTCTCTACCTAAAATGGCAACAGGCTCCTCCTCATAAGTCAAATTCTCATCAAGCAGGACTGAATCCCAACGAATTATGTAGTTCCCATCCCCATGGTATCTTTTCAACATAGACACATGAAATACCGGATGCACTCCTGACAGTCCTGGAGGCAAGGCTAATTCGTAAGCCACCTCCCCTACTCGCTTAAGTACTTCAAATGGTCCGATATACCTTGGGCTTAGCTTACCCCTTTTACCAAACCGCATCACCCCTTTCATGGGTGAAACCTTCAGGAAAACTTGTTCACCCTCCATAAACTCCAAGTCTCTAATCTTTCGATCTGCATATTCCTTTTGCCTACTTTGCGTCGCTAAAAGCTTTTCTTGAATAGATTTCACTTTCTCCAATGAATCCCTCAAAAGGTCAGTACCCCAAGGTCTAACCTCAAATGCATCAAACCAACCAATGGGAGACCTACATCTCCTCCCATACAATGCTTCAAATGGAGCCATATCAATACTTGAGTGATAGCTATTATTGTATGAAAACTCCGCTAAGGGTAAGAAGTTATCCCAATGGCCACCAAATTCTATCACACATGCACGAAGCATATCCTCCAATACCTTCGCTCAGACTGACCATCGGTCTGAGGGTGAAATGCAGTACTAAGTCTAACCTAGTACCTAATTCCGCATGCAATGTCCTCCAAAACTTTGAATTAAACTGCGCACCTCTATCCGATATGATGGAAAGTGGAACTCCATGCAATCAAACAATTTCTGAGATATAGAGTTTGGCTAACTTCTCTGCATTGTAGGTCACCTTGACCGGAATGAAGTGAGCAGACTTAGTTAATCTTTCCTCAATTACCCAAATAGATTCAAACTTTCCCAATGTCTTTGGAAGACCAACCACGAAGTCCATTGCAATTCTCTCCCACTTCCATTCAGGAATGGCATTCTCTGAAGTGTTCCTCCGGGCCTCTGGTGTTCATACTTTACTTGTTGACAATTTGGACATTTGGCAACAAAATCAACAATGTTGCGCTTCATTCTACTCCACCAAAAGTGTTGCTTTAGGTCACGGTACATCTTGGTTGCACCAGGATGTATAGAATATCCGGAACTATGAGCCTCAGTAAGAATAGTGTGGATCAAATCATCAACACTGGGCACACATACCCTTCCCTTAATCCTCAAAATACCTTCCTCATCAATTATTGCCTCTTTAGCCTCTTCTCGCAACACCATATCCCGAATTCGGCTTAGTTTCTCATCATCAAACTGTTTTCCCTTGATCTTGTGAAGAAAAGAAGATCTTGACTCCACACAGGCCATAAATCCTCCCTTCTCATTTACTTCTAGCCTCATAAAGTCATTAGCCAAGTTTTGGATTTCTCTAGCCAACGGGCGTCTAGAAACTTGTAAGTGGGCTAAACTACCCATGCTCCCTGCTTTTCTACTTAAGGCGTCTGCCACAACATTAGCCTTTCTTGGGTGATACAAGATAGTTACATCATAGTCCTTCAGTAGTTCCATCCATCTCCTCTGTCTCAAATTCAAATCCCTCTGAGTAAAGACATACTGTAGGCTACGATGATCCGTATAGACTTCACACTTGACCCCATATAGATAGTGTCTCCATTGCTTTAATGCAAACACTACCGCAGCCAACTCCAAATCATGGGTCGGATAATTATGTTCGTGCACCTTTAATGGCCTCGAAGCATAAGCAATTACATTCTTCTTTTGCATTAGCACTGCACCCAACCCAGAATAAGATGCATCGCAATAAACAATGAAATTCTTACCCTCTATTGGCAAGGTAAGGATAGGTGCCGTAGTCAGCAAGGTCTTGAGTTTTTGAAAGCTTTCCTCACACTCATCCGACCATACAAATGGAACATTCTGCTTAGTCAAGTTCGTCAATTAGGAAGCAATAAAAGAGAATCCCTTGAAAAATCGACGGTAGTAGCTAGCTAAACCAACAAAGCTCCTTATTTCTGACACATTAGTAGGTCTTACCCAATTTTTCACTGTTTCAATCTTAGAAGGATCCACCATCACTCCCTCCTTAGAAACCACGTGCCCCAAGAAGGACACTGAATCTAGCCAAAACTCACACTTGGAGAATTTGGC
Source organism: Solanum peruvianum (assembly GCA_027705065.1). Classification (NCBI taxonomy): domain Eukaryota; kingdom Viridiplantae; phylum Streptophyta; class Magnoliopsida; order Solanales; family Solanaceae; genus Solanum; species Solanum peruvianum. Next base: position 9,122,783 of record JAKWJD010001766.1, on the reverse strand, counting down.
ATAAAGCATTTTCTCCCTTAATACTTCCAACACAATTCTCAAATGCTCCTCATGTTCCTTCTTACTCTTGGAGTATATCAGTATATCATCAATAAGTACGATCACAAAGAGATCCAGATATGGCTTAAAAATCCCGTTCATCAAGCTCATGAAAGCAGCAGGGGCATTCGTAAGACCAAAAGACATTACTACAAATTCGTAATGCCCATACCTGGTTCGAAAAGCAGTCTTTGGCACATCCGTTGCCCGTATTTTCAATTGATGATAACCAGATCTCAAGTCAATCTTAGAGAAGACACAAGCACCTTGTAACTGATTGAACAAGTCATCAATGCGAGGAATGGGATACTTGTTCTCAATAGTTACCTTGTTCAACTGTCGGTACTCTATGCACATCCGAAAACTCCCATCCTTCTTCTTCACAAATAACACCGGAGCACCCCAAGGGGATGCACTTGGTCTAATGAAGCCTTTACTTAACAACTCTTGAAGTTGGGCCTTTAATTCCCTTTACTCCGCTGGGGCCATCTTATAAGGGGGTATGGAAATGGGTCGAGTACGCGGCTCTAGATCAATGCAAAAGTCAATATCCCTATCCGGTGGAATACCAGGAAGGTCTGCAGGGAACACATCCAGAAACTCACGGAATACCGAAACCGACTCAATTGAAGGTACTTGGGTAGTATTATCCCTGAGGTGTGCCAAGAATGCTAAACACCCTTTACTAACCATTCTCTTAGCACGAAGGAAGGAGATGATACGAACTGGAGTGGAAGTGTAGTCACCCTCCCACACTAACGGATCTGTCCCAAGCTTGGCCAACGTTACAGTTTTAGCATTACAATCTAAGATTGAAAAATTTACAGAAAGCCAAGTCATACCCAAAATTACATCGAAATCAACAATTTCTAAAATAACCAAGTCTACATGAGTATTGCTCCCCACAAGAGTCACCAGACAAGACCTATATACCTTTTCAACTATCACAGACTCACCCACCAGAGTAGAAACACGAATAGGCATGTCAAGCAATTCACAATGTAAATTAAGACCAGTAGCAAATGAGGAAGATACATATGAAAATGTGGAGCCAGGGTCAAATAATACAGAAGCCGTGCAATCACAAACCAAAAGATTACCTGTGATAACAGCATCAGATGTCTTCGCTTCAGACCGCCCGGGGAAAGCGTAACAATGGGCCCTATCACATGTCTGCCCGTTGCCCCTACCATGTTGTGTTGTAGTGGCTCCAGTTTGCCCGTCACCCCGGCCGTTTTGGTGACCACCATTTCCTCGGCCACCAAGTCCTCCAGAATGACGGCCTCTTCCATAACCACCTCTACCTCTAACTATTTGAGGTCTGTAACCCAGTTTTGGACAATACCTCTTAATGTGTCCAGTCTCCCCATATCCATAACACTCTCTGGAGTCAAGCATAGGTCTCTGTGAGAATGACGAAGTCTGGGATAACCTCCAAACTCAGAGAAGTGTTGGCCGGTCTGCGGTGGACCCCCAACTACAGTCTGCAGGGAAGACTGAATAGGTCGGGCTGGATAACCTCCTGAACCCTGCCCTCTGGAGTAAGAACCATTAAACTCACCTCCCTTACGAAACCTTTTTGATGTCGATGCCATGGTGAAGTCATCTGGCTTCACTACTTCCACCTCTATCACGAAGTCTACCACTTCCTGAAAGGATTTTGCTGTAGCCGCTACCTGTAAGACCGAAATCCGCAAATCTGACCTCAACCCCTTCACAAAACAGCGAATCCGCTCTTGTGGACTGAAACAAAGCTGGGTGGCATATCTGGATAATACACGAAACTTAGCCTCATATGCAGTAACCGACATCCTGCCTTGCTCTAGGCTCAAGAACTCATCTCTCCTCCTATCCCTCAAGGACCGGGGGATATATTTCTCCATAAATAAGCTAGAGAATGACGCCCAAGTCATAGGTGGTGCTTGTGCGGGTTGACACTCAACATGTGACCGCCACCACATTTTGGCATTTCCCTGAAACTGATAGGTAACAAACTCAACGCCAAATCGTTCCACTATGCCCATTTTATGTAGTAACTCATGACAATCAACCAGAAAATCGTAAGCATCCTCAGATTCAGCACCCTTGAAGACTGGAGGTTTCCATTTCAAGAACTTACTGAAAAGTTCATGCTGATCACTTGTCATTATAGGCCCTGTAGTCAAACGAGGAAACGTGCCTATTTCCAATGAGGCATCCATGTGGGGAGCCTCAGCAGCGGCCTGTCGTACTTCCGGAACCTGAGGTGCTGGTGCAGAAAACACTGGAGGTGTCTGGCCTTGATCAGATAACCCGCTAACATAGGCAAGAACCTGATTAATTATCTCTGGGGCAGGTTGGGGTGGTAATTCCTCATTCTGCACTTGCTCACTTTCCCCTTCCTCACCCTCTCTTACTACTTCCTCAGTCGGTGGAGGAGTCACCGCCCTAGTACTAGTTGGGCCAGGTGCTTGTCCTTTTCATCTAGAGGACATCCTCCCGCGACCTCTACCACGGCCTCTCGCCACTACTCCTCTTCGAGCTACAGCCCCAGTGGCTGGCTCAGTTGCATCTTGTCTTGCCGGTGTTGGTGTTGGCGTCGTTGTTGCTCTAGTTCTAACCATTTGCGAAATAGAGTGAAAATGGTCAGATACCAATTTGTATCACCTAGATACCAATTGGATCCAAGTAATAGCACGAAAGAAAGAAAGAAAGAATGGAATTTTCCTAAAGTCTTATAGCCTCTCAAAGAAAAGTAAAGGCGTCCCCCTACCATTCCTTAAGACTCTACTAGACTCGTTCTTGTGTGATGAGACCAACGAACCTAATGCTCTGATACCAAGTTTGTCACGACCCAAAACGAGCCGCGAGTGGCACCCACACTTATCCTACTATGTGATCGAACCAACCAATCTAAACCCCAACATATTGAACAAAATACAATGCGGAAGACATAAAACTCATTAACGAAATCAATTAAATAACTTCTAAAATTTATCAATCATTATCCCTAAAATCTGGAAGTCATCACCACAAGAACATCTATCCTCAAATTACTAAATCTAAGAGTATCTAAGAAGCTAAAATAAGTAAAAAGCTAGTCCATGCCGGAAGTTCACGGCATCAAGACATGAAGAGGAAGATCCAGTCCAAGCTAGAAGCAATAGCTCGCCTGAAATCTGGCTTGATGAAGACTGGCTAGAGTTGTGGTTGAGTTGAAGACGACGGTACGTTTGCTGCACTCCACAGTTAATAAGAAAAACAAATACAAATAGGGGTCAGTACAAGGCACAAGTAGTGAGTAGGTATCATCAGCCAACTCAAAATAGAAAACAGTATATATCAGATAATAACATAAAATCAACTAATATTCTTAACATGCGGCATTTACAATTACCATAACCCTTGGTCACAACACCAAGCACATCAATGAGGACTCACGCCTCCCCATCATACTCATTTGGGAATTAGTTCTTTAAGATTGAGTATATTATCATAATTCAAGATTTCATTATCTTTATTCCTCTTGTGTCGGTACGTTACACTCCGCTCCACTACTACTATCCTGGTGTCGGAATGTGACACTCCGATCCATATACTATCCTGGTGCCGGAACGTGACACTCCGATCCATATACTATCCTGGTGCCGGAACGTGACACTCCGATCCATATACTATCCTGGTGCCGGAACGTGACACTCCGATCCATATACTATCCTGGTGTCGGAACGTGACACCCGATCCATATACTATCCTGGTGTCGAAACGTGACACTCCGATCCATATACTATCCTGGTACCGGAACGTGGCACGTGATCCATATACTATCCTGGTGTCGGAACGTGACACTCCGATCCATATACTATCCTGGTACCGGAACGTGGCACCCGATCCTCTATTACTATCCTGGTGTCGGAACGTGACACCCGATCCTCTAATCTTATTACTTTAATTCATCAAGCTTTCTTTTATACCAAGGCATCATCATTCTCATTATTTAGTTCATCATGTCTTATTTTATACCAAGGCATCATCATTAAAAAAGTAAATTTGGGATTTAAGATTCAATAGCCTCATTATGCTAATTCATCACAATTATATAATCACATCATGCAAGCACACAATTAAGCATATAGAAGACCTTATAATTACTACCCAACACATATCATTCACTATTAAGAGTTTACTACGAACAGCATAAACCATAACCTACCTCCACCGAAGAATTGTGATCAAGCAATCTACTTTCCCAATGCTTGCTTTCCTCTTCGTTTCTCCTTTCTCTCGTTCGTTTGTTCTCCCTCTCCTTGTTCTTTCTAGTTTTCTTATTCAAACCCTTTTTCTTTTACCCTAATTAGCATATAATTAAGTATAAAGATGGTAAAAGTAACCCACTATTTAATTCAAGGTTATCTCTTTTAACCCCCAAGAAATTGAATTATTAATATTAATCCACTAACTTTGTAATTATAAGCATGAATAGTCCAAAGCGCCCCTTTAAAAACTTTAACAGAATTCCGACCTAGTCTGGGTTACGCAACCTGTGACGGTTCGTCATGGCTGTGACGGTCCGTCCTGCAGGTCCGTCACAAAGTTCAGAGAGTTAATTCTGTGGAGAGACTTGTGACGGTCCGTCGTGCCTGCGACGGTCCGTCCTGCCATTCCGTCACGAAGTTCAGATAGTCGATTCTAGTACCCAAATTTCAGAATTCTAAGTGTTTTGGAATGAAACCCCCTCGACGGTCCGTCGTGCCCATGACGGTCCGTCGTGGGATCCGTCGACCAAGACAGTTTTTCCAGAATAAAATCTGCTACTCAAAACGACTAAATAGGTCGTTACAATAGGCACGACGGACCGTCACAAATCTTTCCACATAATTAACTCTCTGAACTTTGTGACGGACCTGCAGGACAGACCGTCACAGTCATGACAGACCGTCACAGGTTGCGTAACCCTGACTGGGTCGGATTTCTGTAAAAAGTTTTTAAGGGGCGTTTTGGACTATTCATGCTTATAATTATAAAGTTAGTGGGTGGATGTTAATAATTCAATTACTTGGGGGTTAAAGGAGATAACCTTGAAATAAATAGTGGTTATTTTTATCATCTTTTATACTTAATTATATGACAATTAGGGTAAAAGAAAAAGGGTTTGAATAAGAAAAATAGAAAGAACAAGGAGAGGGAGAAACGAACGATCAAGAAGAGAGAACGCAAGGAAAGCAACGGTTTTGGGAAGATAGCTTGCTTGATCACGATTCTTCAGTGGAGGTAGGTTATGGTTTATGCTATTTCATAGTAAAATCTTAATAGTGAATGATATGTATTGGGTAGTATTGTAAAGTCTTCTATATTCTTAATTGTGTGCTTGCTTGATGTGATGATGTAATTGTAATAGGTTGGGAAGATGAGGCTGTGAATCTTAAATCTTAAATTTACTTTGTTAATGATGATGCCTTGGTATAAAAGGAGGCTTGATGAACTAAAGTAATGAGATTAGAGGATCGGGTGTCACGTTCCGACACCACGATAGAATTAGAGGATCGGGTGCCACGTTCCGACACCAGGATAGAATTAGAGGATCGGGTGTCAGGTTCCGACACCAGGATAGTATATGGATCGGAGTGTTACGTTCCGACACCAGGATAGTATATGGATCGGAGTGTCACGTTCCGACACTTGGATAGTATATGAATCGGAGTGTCACGTTTCGACACCAGGATAGTATATGGATCGGAGTGTCACGTTCCTACACCAGGATAGTAGATGGATCGGAGTGTCACTTTCCGACACCAGGATAGTATATGGATCGGAGTGTCACGTTCCGACACCAGGATAGTATATGTATCGGAGTGTCACATTCCGATACCAGGATAGTATATGGATCGGAGTGTCACGTTTCGACACCAAGATAGTAGATGGATCGGAGTGTCACGTTCCGACACCAGGATAGTAAAGAGAATGAATCTTGAAATATGTTAATATACTCAATCTAAAGAAAATGTTTCCTAAATGAGTAGGGTGTGGAGGCTTGAGTCCTCATAGATGTGCTTGGTGTTGTGACCAAGGTTTATGGTAATTGTTGTTGTCACCTGTTAAGAATATTCGCTGATTTTATGTTATTATCTGATATATACTGTTTTCTATTTTGAGTTCGCCGATGATACCTACTCAGTACTTGTGCCTTGTACTGACCCGTACTTGTATTTGTTTTTCTTTGTTAAGTGTGGAGTGCAGCAAACGTGCCATCGTCTTCAACTCAACCGCAACTCTAGCCAGTCTTCAGCACGCCAGATTTCAGGTGAGCTATTGCTTCTAGCTTGGACTGGATCTTCCTCTTCATGTCTTGATGCCTTGAAATTCCGGCATGGACTAGCTGTTTATTTATTTTAGCTTCTTATACATTCTTAGATTTAATAGTATGATGATAGATGTTCTTGTGGTGATGACTTCCAGTTTTTGGGAATAATAAGTATTGAGTTTTTAGAAGTTATTTAATCGATTTTCATTAATGAGTTTTAAGTCTTCCGCATTATATTCTGTTATTATGGTTGAAATGTTGGGGTTTAGATTGGTTGGTTCGCTCACATAGTAGGATAAGTGTGGGTGCCACTCGCGGCTCGTTTTGGGTCGTGACAAACTTGGTATCAGAGCATTAGGTTCGTTGGTCTCATCACATAAGAACGAGTCTAGTAGAGTCTTAAGGAACGGTAGGGGGACGCCTTTACTTTTCTTTGAGAGGCTATTAGACTTTAGGAAAATTCCATTCTTTCATTCTTTCGTGCTATTACTTGGATCCAATTGGTATCTAGGCGATGCAAATTGGTATCTGACCATCTTCACTCTATTTCGCAGATGGTTAGAACTAGAGCAACAACTGCGCCAACACCAACACCGGCAAGACAAGATGCGTCTGAGCCAGCCACTGGGCAGTAGCTCGAAGAGGAGTAGTGGCGAGAGGCCGTGGTAGAGGTCGCGGGAGAACGTCCTCTAGAGGAAGAGGACAAGCACCTGGCCCATCTAGTACTAGGGCGGTGACTCCTCCACCTACTGATGAGGTAGAAAGAAAGGGTGAGGAAGGGGAAAATGAGCAAGTGCAGAATGAGGAATTACCACCCAAACCTACCCCAGAGATGATTAATCAGGTTCTTGCTTATCTTAGCGGGTTATCTGATCAAGGCCAGACACCTCCAGTGTTTTCTGCACCAGCACCTCAGGTTCCGGAAGTACGACAGGCCGCTGCTGAGGCTCCCCGCATGGATGCCTCATTGGAAATAGGCACGTTTCCTTGTTTGACTAAAGGACCTATAATGACAAGTGATCAGCATGAACTTTTCAGCAAGTTCTTGAAATTGAAACCTCCAGTCTTCAAGGGTGCTAAATCTAAGGATGCCTACGATTTTCTGGTTGATTGTCATAAGTTACTACATAAAATGGGCATAGTGGAACGATTTGGCGTTGAGTTTGTAACCTATCAGTTTCAGGGAAATGCCAAAATGTGGTGGCGATCATATGTTGAGTGTCAACCCGCACAGGCACCACCTATGACTTGGGCGTCATTCTCGAGCTTATTTATGGAGAAGTATATCCCCAGACCTTGAGGGATAGGAGGAGGGATGAATTCTTGAGCCTAGAGCAAGGCAGGATGTCGGTTACTGCGTATGAGGCTAAGTTTCATGCATTATCCAGGTATGCCACCCAGCTTTGTTTCAGTCCACAAGAGCGGATTCACCGTTTTGTGAAGGGGTTAAGGTCAGATTTGCGGATTTCAGCCTTACAGGTGGCGGCTACAGCAAAATCCTTTCAGGAAGTGGTAGACTTCGTGATAGAGGTGGAGGGAGTGAAGCCAGATGACTTCACCATGGCATCGACATCTAAAAGGTTTCGTAAGTGAGGTGAGTTTAATGGTTCTTACTCCAGAGGGCAGGGTTCAGGAGGTTACCCAACCCGACCTATTCAGTCCTCACTGCAGGCTGTAGCTGGGGGTCCATCGCAGACCGGTCAACATTTCTATGAGTTTGGAGGTTATCCCTAGACTTCTTCATTCTCACAGAGACCTACGCTTGAATCCAGAGAGTGTTATGGATGTGGGGAGACTGGACACATTAAGATGTATTGTCCAAAACAGAGTTACAAACCTCCAATAGTCAGAGGTAGAGGTGGTCATGGAAGAGGCCGTCATTCTGGAGGACGTGGTGGCTAAGGAAATGGTGGTCACCAAAATGGCCGGGGTGACGGGCAAACTGGAGCCACTACAGCACAACATGGTAGGGGCAACAGGCAGACAGGTGATAGGGCCCATTATTACGCTTTCCCCGGGCGGTCTGAAGCGGAGACATCTGATGCTGTTATCACAGGTAATCTTTTGGTTTGTGATTGCATGGCTTCTGTATTATTTGATACTGGCTCCACATTTTCATATGTATCTTCCTCATTTGCTACTTGTCTTAATTTACATTGTGAATTGCTTGACATGCCTATTCGTGTTTCTACTCCGGTGGGTGAGTCTGTGATAGGCTAAAAGGTATATAGGTCTTGTCTGGTGACTTTGTGGGGAGCAATACTCATGTAGACTTGGTTATTTTAGAAATGGTTGATTTCGATGTAATTCTGGGTATGACTTGGCTTTCTCCAAATTTTGCAATCTTAGATTGTAATGCTAAAACTGTAACGTTGGCCAAGCCTGGGACATATCCGTTAGTGTGGGAGGGTGACTACACTTCCACTCCAGTTCGTATCATCTCCTTTCTTCGTGCTAAGAGAATGGTTAGTAGAGGGTGTTTAGCGTTCTTGGCACATCTCAGGGATGATACTACCCAAGTACCTTCAATTGAGTCGGTTTCGATAGTCCGTGAGTTTCTGGATGTGTTCCCTGCAGACCTTCCTGGTATGCCACCGGATAGGGATATTGACTTCTGCATTGATCTGGAGCCGGGTACTCGCCCCATATCCATACCCCCTTATAGAATGGCTCCAGCAGAGTTGAGGGAGTTAAAGGCCCAACTTCAAGAGTTGTTAAGTAAAGGCTTCATTAGACCAAGTGCATCCCCTTGGGGTGCTCCGGTGTTATTTGTGAAGAAGAAGGATTGGAGTTTTCGGATGTGCATAGACTACCGGCAGTTGAACAAGGTGACTATTAAGAACAAGTACCCCATTCCTCGCATTGATGACTTGTTCGATCAGTTACAAGGTGCTTGTGTCTTCTCTAAGATTGACTTGAGATAAGGTTATCATCAATTGAAAATACGGGCAACAGATTTACCAAAGACTGCTTTTCGAACCAGGTATGGGCATTACGATTCGTAGTAATGTCTTTTGGTCTTTCTAATGCCCCTGCTGCTTTTATGAGCTTGATGAACGAGATTTTTAAGCCATATCTGGATCTCTTTGTTATCGTATTTATTGATGATATACTGATATACTCCAAGAGTAAGAAGGAACATGAGGAGCATTTGAGAATTGTGTTGGAAGTATTAAGGGAGAAAAAGCTTTATGCCAAATTCTCCAAGTGTGAGTTTTGGCTAGATTCAGTGTCCTTCTTGGGGCACGTGGTTTCTAAGGATGGAGTGATGGTGGATCCTTCTAAGATTGAAATAGTGAGGAATTGGGTAAGACCTACTAATGTGTTAGAAGTAAGGAGCTTTGTGGGTTTAGCCAGCTACTACCGTCGATTTGTCAAGGGATTCTCTTCTATTGCTTCCCAATTGACAAACTTGACTAAGCAGAATGTTCCATTTGTATGGTCGGATAAATGTGAGGAAAGCTTTCAGAAACTCAAGACCTTGTTGACTACTGCACCAATTCTTACCTTGCCAGTGGAAGGCAAGAATTTCATTGTTTATTGTGATGCATCCTATTCTGGTTTGGGTGCAGTGCTAATGCAAGAGAAGAATGTAATTGCTTATGCTTCGAGGCAATTAAAGGTGCATGAACGTAATTATCCGACCCATGATTTGTAATTGGCTGCAGTTGTGTTTGCATTAAAGCAATGGAGGCATTATCTATATGGGGTCAAGTGTGAAGTCTACACAGATCATCGTAGTCTACAGTATGTCTTTACCCAGAAAGACTTGAATTTGAGGCAGAGGAGGTGGATGGAACTGTTGAAGGACTATGATGTTACTATTCTGTATCACCCAGGAAAAGCAAATGTGGTGGCTGATGCCTTAAGTAGAAAAGCAGGGAGCATGGGTAGTTTAGCCCACTTACAAGTTTCTAGATGCCCATTGGCTAGGGAAGTCCAAAACTTGGCTAACGACTTTATGAGACTGGAAATACTAGAGGAAGAAGGATTTTTGGCTTGTGTGGAGGCGAGATCTTGACAAGATTAAAGGAAAGCAGTTTACTGATGAGAAACTGATTCGGATTCGAGATAAGGTGTTGCGAGGAGAGGCTAAAGAAGCAATAATTGATGAGAAAGGTGTTTTGAGAATTAAGGGAAGGGTATGTGTGCCCCCGTGTTGATGATTTGATCCACACTATCCTCACAGAGGCTCATAGTTCCGGATATTCTATACATCCTGGTGCAACCAAGATGTACCGTGACTAAAGCAACACTTTTGGTGGAGTAAAATGAAGCATGACATTGTTGATTTTGTTGCCAAATGTCCAAATTGCCAGCAAGTAAAGTATGAACACCAGAGGCCCGGAGGAACACTTCAGAGAATGCCCATTCCTGAATGGAAGTGGGAGAGAATTGCAATGGACTTCGTGGTTGGTCTTCCAAAGACATTGGGAATGTTTGATTTTATATGGGTAATTATGGACAGATTAACTAAGTCTGCTCACTTCATTCCGGTCAAGGTGACCTACAATGCAGAGAAGTTAGCCAAACTCTATATCTCAGAAATTTTTCAATTGCATGGATTTCCACTTTCCATCATATCAGATAGAGGTACGCAATTTACTTCTATGTTTTGGAGAACATTGCATGCTGAATTAGGTAATAAGTTGGATCTAGTACTACATTTCACCCTCAGACCGATGGTTAGTCTGAGCGAACGATTCAGGTATTGGAGGATATGCTTCGTGCATGTGTGATAGAATTTGGTGGCCATTGGAATAACTACTTACCCTTAGCAGAGTTCTCATACAATAATAGCTATCACTCTAGTATTGACATGGCCCCATTCGAAGCATTGTATGGGAGGAGATGTAGGTCTCCCATTGGTTGGTTTGATGCATTCGAGGTTAGACCTTGGGGTACTGATATTTTGAGGGATTCATTATAGAAGGTGAAATCTATTCAAGAAAAGCTTTTAGTGGCTCAAAGTAGGCAAAAGGAATATGTAGATCGAAAGGTTAGAGACTTGAAGTTCATGGAGGGTGAACAAGTCTTGCTGAAGGTTTCACCCATGAAAGGGGCGATGCGGTTTGGAAAAAGGGGTAAGTTAAGCCCAAGGTATATTAGACCATTTGAAGTACTTAAGCGAGTAGGGGAGGTGGCTTATGAATTAGCCTTGCCTCCAGGACTGTCAGGAGTGCATCCGGTATTTCACGTGTGTAACGACCTGTTTAGTCGTTTTGAGCAGCAGATTTTATTTCAGGAAAAACTGTCTTGGTCGACGGATCCCACGACGGACCGTCATGGGCACGACGGACCGTCGAGGGGGTCTCGTTCCAAAACACTTAGAATTCTGAAATTTGGGTACTGAAATCGACTCTCTGAACTTCGTAACGGAATGGCAGGACGGACCGTCGTGGGCACGACGGACCGTCACAAACCTTTCCACTGAATTAACTCTCTGAACTTTGTGACGGACCTGCCAAACGGACCGTCACAGTCATGACGGACCGTCATAGGTTGCGTAACCCAGACTGGGTCGGATTTCTATTAAAAGTTTTAAGGGGCGTTTTGGACCATTCATGCTTATAATTATAAAGTTAGTGGATTAATGTTAATAATTCAATTACTTGGGGGTTAAAGGAGATAACCTTGAAATAATTAGTGGGTTATTTTTATCATCTTTTATACTTAATTATATGACAATTAGGGTAAAAGAAAGAGGGTTTGAATAAGAAAAATAGAAAGAACAAAGAGAGGGAGATTCGATTGAGAGAGAGGAACGAAGAGGATAGCAAAGCTTTGGGGAATTTGCTTGCTTGATCACGAATCTTCGGTGGAGGTAGGTTATGGTTTATACTATCTCATAGTAAACTCTTAATAGCGAATGATATGTGTTGGATAGTATTGTAAAGTCTTCTATATGCTTAATTGTGTGCTTGCATGATGTGATTATGTAATTGTAATGAATTAACATGATGAGGCTATTGAATCTTAAATCCCAAATTTACCTTGTTAATGATGATGCCTTGGTATAAAAGAAGGCTTGATGAACTAAAGAATGAGAATGATGATGCCTTGGTATAAAAGAAGGCTTGATGAATTAAAGTAATGAGATTAGAGGATCGGGTGTCACGTTCCGACACCAGGATAGTAATAGAGGATCGGGTGCCACGTTCCGGTACCAGGATAGTATATGGATCGGAGTGTCACATTCCGACACAAGGATAGTATATGGATCGGGTGCCACGTTCCCGGTACCAGGATAGTATATGGATCGGAGTGTCACGTTCTGACAGCAGGATAGTATATGGATCGGGTGCCACGTTCCGGTACCAGGATAGTATATGGATCGGAGTGTCGCGTTTCGACACCAGGATAGTAGTAGTGGAGCGGAGTGTCACGTACCGACACGAGAGTAATAAAGATAATGAAATCTTAAATTATGATAATATACTAAATCTTAAAGAACTAATTCCCAAATGAGTATGATGGGGAGGCGTGAGTCCTCATTGATGTGCTTGGTGTTGTGACCAAGGGTTATGGTAATTGTAAATGCCGCATGTTAAGAATATTAGTTGATTTTATGTTACTATCTGATATATACTGTTTTCTATTTTGAGTTGGCCGATGATACCTACTCAGCACTTGTGCCTTGTACTGACCCCTACTTGTATTTTTTTTCTTTGTTAATTGTGGAGTGCAGCAAAGGTACCATCGTCTTCAACTCAACCGCAACTCTAGCCAGTCTTCATCAAGCCAGATTTCAGGGTGAGCTATTGCTTCTAGCTTGGACTAAATCTTCCTCTTCATGTCTTGATGCCTTGAACTTTCGGCATGGACTAGCTTTTTATTTATTTCAGCTTCTTAGATACTCTTAGATTAGTAATTTGAGGATAGATGTTCTTGTGATGATGACTTCTAGATTTTGGGTGTAATGATTGATAAATTTTAGAAGTTATTTAATTGATTTCTTTAATGAGTTTTAAGTCTTCCGCATTGTATTTTGTTAATTATGGTTGAAATGTTGGGGTTTAGATTTGTTGGTTCGCTCACATAGTAGGATAAGTGTGGGTGCCACTCGCGGCTCATTTTGAGTCGTGATGTGTCTATGTTGAAAAGATACCATGGGGATGGAAACTACATCATTCGTTGGGATTCGGTTCTGCTTGATGAGAATTTGTCTTATGAGGAGGAGCCTGTTTCCATTCTAGATAGAGAAATTCGCAAGTTGAGATCAAGGGAGATTGCATCCATCAAAGTTCAATGGAAGAATCGACCAGTTGAAGAGTCCACTTGGGAGAAGGAGGCTGATATGCAAGAAAGATACCCACACCTGTTTACAGATTCAGGTACTCCTTTTCGCCCTTGTTTTTCTTCTTGTGATCGTTCGAGGACGAACGATGGGTAAATTGGTATCTATTGTAACGACCTGTTTAGTCGTTTTGAGCAGTAGAGTTTATTTTGGTAAAAACTGTCTTGGTCGACGGATCCCACGATGGACCATCATGGGCACGACGGACCGTCGAGGGTGTCTCGTTCCAAAACACTTAGAATTTTGATATTTGGGTACTAAGATCGACTCTCTGAACTTCGTGACGGAATGGCAGGACGGACCGTCGTAGGCACGACGAACCGTCACAAATATTTCCACATAATTAACTCTCTGAACTTTGTGACGGACCTGCAGGACGAACCGTTACAGTTATGACGGACCTTCACAGGTTGCGTAACCCTGACTGGGTCGGATTTCTGTAAAAAGTTTTTAAGGGGCGTTTTGGACTATTCATGCTTATAATTATAAAGTTAGTGGGTGGATGTTAATAATTCAATTACTTGGGGGTTAAAGGAGATAACCTTGAAATAAATAGTGGGTTATTTTTATCATCTTTTATACTTAATTATATGACAATTAGGATAAAATAAAAAGGGTTTGAATAAGAAAAATAGAAAGAACAAGGAGAGGGAGAAACAAACGATCAAGAAGAGAGAACGCAAGGAAAGCAAAGGTTTTGGGAAGATAGCTTGCTTGATCACGATTCTTCGGTGGAGGTAGGTTATGGTTTATGCTATTTCATAGTAATCTCTTAATAGTGAATGATATGTATTGGGTAGTATTGTAAAGTCTTCTATATGCTTAATTGTGTGCTTGCATGATGTGATGATGTAATTGTAATGGGTTGGGAAGATGAGGCTGTGAATCTTAAATCTTAAATTTACTTTGTTAATGATGATGCCTTGGTATATAGGAGGCTTGACGAACTAAAGTAATGATATTAGAGGATCGGGTGTCACGTTCCGACACCAGGATAGAATTAGAGGATCGGGTGTCACGTTCCGACACTAGGATAGAATTAGAGGATCAGGTGTCACGTTCCGACACCAGGATAGTATTTGGATCGGAGTGTCACGTTCCGACACCAGGATAGTATATGGATCGGACTGTCATGTTCCAACACCAGGATAGTATATGGATTGGAGTGTCACGTTCCGACACCAGGATAGTATATGGATCGGAGTGTCACGTTCCGACACCAGGATAGTAGATGGATCAGAGTGTCACGTTCCGACACCAGGATAGTATATGGATCGGAGTGTCACGTTCCGACACCAGGATAGTATATGGATTGGAGTGTCACGTTCCGACACCAGGATAGTATATGGATCGGAGTGTCACGTTCCGACACCAGGATAGTAGATGGATCGGAGTGTCACGTTCCGACACCAGGATAGTAAAGAGAATGAATCTTGAAATATGTTAATATACTAAATCTGAAGAACCTGTTTCCCAAATGAGTAGGGTGTGGAGGCTTGAGACCTCAGAGATGTGCTTGGTGTTGTGACCAAGGGTTATGGTAATTGTTGTTGTCATATGTTAAGAATATTAGCTGATTTTATGTTATTATTTGATATATACTGTTTTCTATTTTGAGTTGGCCGATGATACCTACTCAGTACTTGTGCCTTGTACTGACCCCTACTTGTATTTGTTTTTCTTTGTTAATTGTGGAGTGCAGCAAACGTGTCATCGTCTTCAACTGAACCGCAACTCTGGCCAGTCTTCATCACGCCAGATTTCAGGGTGAGCTATTGCTTCTAGCTTGGACTGGATCTTCCTCTTCATGTCTTGATGCCTTGAAATTCCGGCATGGACTAGTTGTTTATTTATTTTAGCTTCTTAGACATTCTTAGATTTAGTAGTATGAGGATAGATGTTCTTGTGGTGATGACTTTCAGTTTTTGTGAATAATAAGTATTGAGTTTTTAGAAGTTATTTAATCGATTTTCATTAATGAGTTTTAAGTCTTCCTTATTATATTCTGTTATTATGGTTGAAATATTGGGGTTTAGATTGGTTGGTTCGCTCACATAGTAGGATAAGTGTGGTTGCCACTCGCGGCTCGTTTTGGGTCTTGACACTAGGTTTCAAATTGCTGTTTCTATTTTCATTTTTATTCCTGATCAATAATTTGCTACAATTGGAGATCATGTAAACACCTCTTCTGAGACTCAAGTTCTGATTCTTGCTGGAACTAATGCAACCTCTCTTCTCATAAATTCTTCTCATCCTTTTTTTAATTCTCCTTCTGATTCTCATGAATGTTGTTAGTTAATACATGTTTTGATAGAAAAAGTCTAAGTTGATGGAAGAGAGACATGCTCATAGCCTTGATTGTGAAGTTGGATTTTATTAATGGATCAACTCATGAACCTGTTGTTTGTACAGACCTGCACAATGCTTGGTCGAGAGCAAATAACATGGTAATTTCCGGGCTTTTGAACTCTCACTCTAGAGAAATTTCTGAAAGTGTTATATACTCTTCCATTGTTAAAGATTTGTGCGCAGAATTAGAAGCCAAGTTTGGACAAAGTTCATGTGCTAAGCTTTTCAGATTCAAAAGGAACTAATTGACCTAGTTCAGGGTTATGACTTATTACACTAAGATGAAGCGTCTATAGGAGGAACTTGATGCTTTGGATTTCTTCATTCCATGCAATTGTGGTTGTTCTTGCGGAGCAAAGGAAAATAACATTCAGTCCAAGCAAGATGAACGATTAGTTAAATTTTTAATGGGACTTAATGATTCTTATTGTGCACCTAGAGGTAATATACTCATGATTTCACTACTCCCTTCTATCCCTAATGCTTATGCATTGTTAATGCTAGAGGAGAAGCAAACAGAGGTCCATAACACACCAAAATTTCCTAGTGAATATTCTTCATTCATCGCTGAAAATGGATAGAGATTGTCATTTTCTACTTATTTTAGGGGACAAAAGGGGAACTATGATTACAAGAAGTCTAATCTTGTTTGAAGATATTGCAAGAAAACATGACATAACATTGAAAAATATTATAAGATGCATGGATTTCTAGCTCATTTTAAATTTAATAAGTCAAGAAACTTTCAAAAGTCTTTTAAGAGTAATGATAGAACTTCTAATGAATTTTCTGGAGATTCTTTTATGACTAGTGCAGAATCAGAGGAGCATGAGAAACTTCACACATGTGCAATCGACATAGGTTGTAGAATTCTCACGTATATGTGAAGAATCAAGATTGTATTGATGATTGAATGATTGAGTGACATACTCCTTATATAGGAGAAGAGTCCTATGTTAGCTACACTAGGAATCATAGAAGAGTCATATACTAGCTACACTAGGAATCCTAATAGAACACAAATATACTATTTAGACCTTATCCTAGTCAACTACATCAACTTTAGTCGTACAAAGTATAGACTTGTACATTAATTAGGATTTAGTAGGTCCTAGTGTAACTCAAACTCTATCTCGCCAGATAGCTTCACCCAACCTGTTCCACCAAACCTATTCCTTTGACACGTTCCATCAGCTTCCTTCAACACTTCTCCTCAAGCTAGTGAGTGGAGGGACTGTAACTCGTATCTTGCGACGAAACTCAGCAAAAACCTGTTTGGTTAGTGCTTTTGTATGAATATCTGCTAGTTGATCCTTAGACCTTAAAAACTTAGTAACAAGTTGTCCTCTGGCCACCTTCTCACGAATAAAATGATATTCCATTTCAACATGTTTAGTTCTAGCATGCATAACTGGATTAACTGTCATGTACAAAGCACTCATGTTGTCACAATACAATGTAGGTATAAATCAAAAAAACACTCCAAGGTCATGAAGTAGATACATGATCCATGTCATCTGTGAGGCAGTGGAGGCAAGTGCTCTATACTCAGCTTCAGCACTTGAGAGAGCAATTGTGGACTATATCTTGGAGGTCAAAGAAATACAATATGCACCTAGGTAGATGCTATAGCCTGTAGTTGATCTTCTAGTTGTGGTACAACCTCCTTAATCAGAATCTAAGTATCCATACAACCAACATGGGGATTGTGAAATAGGTCTAAGTCCAAAGTGTAAAGTGCCTTTGATGTACCTGAGAATCCTTTTTACACCTTGAAGATGTCCATTTTTCAGATTTTGCATAAATTGACTTGCTAAATTCACAGAACGAGTAATATCCGATCTTGTGAGAGTCAAGTACTGAAGGCTCCTACTATCATTCTATAAAAGGATGCTTCAACCAGGCTTCCTACATCTTCATGTACACCATGCTTTGGAGCCAAAGGATTGGTTACAACCTTTGTAAAAGTCATTTCAGTATTGTCTACCAGCTCAGCAACATACTTACTTTAGCTTAAGTGAATATCCCCATCAAAATACTTAACCTCAACTCCAAGAAAGAAGTATAAAGGGCCAAGATCTTTCATGGCAAATTTCACTCCCAAGTTGTCGAACCAACTCTGAGACATGCGATGGGTTGCTAATGTGATAATAATATCATCCACATATAACAAGAGAAATATGATGCATTTGTGAGCTTGCAATGTAAATAAAGAAGAATCTGCCTTACTACAGATGAAGCCAAGGTGTAGGAGATGCATGCTAAACATATCAAACCAGGCTCTTGGTGTTTTTTTAAGACAATACAACACCTTTTTAAGTAGACACACATGTTGAGGAGACTTGGGATCAATAAATCCAGGAGGTTGACTCATGTACACCTCCTCTTGTAAGAACCCATGAAAGAAAGGCATTTTTGACATCGAGTTGTCTAACTTCCAACCTTGAGCTGATGGCAATGGATAGAACTACCCTAATAGCTGTTTCTTAAACCACAAGGATAAAGGTTTCTTCAAAGTCTATGCCTTCAAGTTGAGAGAATCCCCTGGCCAGAAGTGTTTGGCCTTGTTTCTATCTATTGTTCCATCAGCTTTTAGTTTTGTCTTGAACACCCATTTTGAGCCAACCAAATTTATACCAGGAGGTTTGGGAACCAATATCCATGTCTTGTTAGTGTGTAAAACATTGATTTCCTCCTGCATTGCTGCAAGCCAATGAAGTGACTTAAGTGCTTTCTTAATAGTGTTTGGTTCCCTCAGAGTTTCTTTGCTGTTGTGAGCAACAAGTGATAAGTGGTGTTCCTTCGCCTTGCCTCTAGTGATCATATGATTCACTTGTGGCGCATGAAGTACCTCATGTGGTACATCAACCAAAGTATTTTCAGATTGATCGTCCACTTGTACATGATCCAGAGTCACATCAACTAAAGTAAATGTTTGATCATGCTCAGTGACTGGACCTGTAAGTGCAACTTGTTCCTCAGCGTCACTGGCAGATTTAAAATCTACCGCATCACATTCAACCTGTTCCTCAACATCTAATCCTGCACTTAAGTGGTCAGCAGAACTGTCATCATCAACAGTTATTAGAGTAGAAGTAGCATTATCACCATTAATGTGTGTACTGGCAGCCTGTACTTCCCTTGAATCAGCATCATGTGCCTGTAATTTAGAGAATGATTCAACAAAAGTAGCAAGGTGAGGTGAGACATCAATGTTAGTTTGATATTAATTTGGAGACACATAGGGTAATATGTTTTCATCAAACACAACATCTGTGGATATGTAAACTCTCCTTGTAGATGGATGATAACATCTATATCCTTTGTGTAGGATGCAAAACCCTATGAACACACAAGGTTAAGTCTTTGAATGAACTTGTTGCTACCCTTGATATATTGAAAACATCTACACCCAACACTTTTAGACTATTTCAATCAGGTTGATTCCCATAAAACTTAAAAAATCAACATCTTTAGGACTGAGGAAGGCAGTCTATTTATAAGAAATACTGCAGTGAGGAAAGCCTCAACCCATAGTAACAAAGGTAGGTTAGCATGAAGAAGTAGAGCTAAGTTAGTCTCCACAATATGCCTATGAGCCTATGTTTTTTCTCTACAACTCTGTCTTGTTCAGGTGTGTTAGGACATGAAATATGTCTCACAATCCTACAATCTTCCAAATGTTTGATGAAGTCTATTTATATAAACTCACCACCTCCATCACACTGAAAAATCTTAATTTCTTTAAAGAATTGTTTTTCCACCATTTTCTGAAATTTTAGAAATACCTCAAAGAATTCAGATTTTTTTCAGTGGATAAATCCATGTATATCTCGTGTGATCATCGATAAAAACGACATAATATTTCATATGTTGTGAATATTCAATAGGAGCAGGTCCACATAAGTCACAATGGATAATGGATTTTTCATAAAGGTTCTTTCCCAATTTTATTTCTCAAGCCAAATGAAAGTTTACAACTCTTTCCCAACTGACAACTAGAACAAACAGTAGGCATTTTATTCCAACTACTAATATTGATGCAACTATTACAATTAAAAAACTTTAAAGACTTCAAACTAGGATGTCCTAATCTAGTATGTCATATGTTGTCTGACGTGTTCCAATCGTGTGCAGCAGTTAAAGCATAGAGATTTTTATCTTCCAAAGCATAGAGTCCATTCATTTTAGTTCCCTTAGCCGCAGTGCCCTTGTCTTCTTGTCCTTTACAACAAAGTTAGTTTCATCAAATTCAAGAGTGCAACAATTATCCTTTGCAAGATTACTAACTGAGAGTAAATTCTTATTAATCTTAGGGATTAAAAGAACTTCCTTCAATTTTAGACCTGATCTAGATATGTTCCCAACATGTGTTATGTCTAACTTCGATTCATTTTGAATAATAATTCTATCTGGTCCACAGTAGTGCTTAAGATCAGTTAGATATACAACTACTTTCTCTTGAGTCCACATACAAGGTGTCATTAATTTTTGAAGATTAATGGCAGCCAATGCTTGTGGTAGCTAATCTGCGACTTGGTAAGAGTAATCCACCTACAAAAACACTTAAAAGCAGTATTGTTATTCCTACAACAAATTTGACATGCATAAGAATTTTTACTCCCATGACTTCCTCTTGAAGGATAGTTCTAAGGACTAGGTCCGTTTCTGCTGTTATAGGAACATGTTCCCTGCCAAGCAGGCTTAAATCCTTTTTCGTTTGGAATTAAAGTTATTATTTCCTCTTGTTTGAGAGTAGTTTCCTCTTCCCCTACCACTTTGGGCAGAGAATGTCATGTTATTGTTTTTTTGATGCACTTCTTCTTCATCCTCCCTCATATAAAAACCCCTAAGAGCATTAACAAATTTATTAAGAGTACGGTACAGTGCCTTAGCTAACATGACGGTCCTGAAAGTCTTATACTTAAGACCTAGACCTCTAGCAAAGTTAATAACTTTACTATCCTCATCTATAGGTTTGTGCATCGCTGCAAGACCATCACATATGCCTTTGAATTTCTTAATGTATTCAGCAATTAATTTGGTTCCTAGCTTCACACTTTGCAACTCTTGTTTGAGCTGGAACTCTTTATCTTTTGTTGCTTGAAGATATGCATCTTCCAAGAATCCCCACATCTCCTTGGTAGTTGAGCAGCCTACGATCAGGTACATGTTTTCTTATGTTAAGGTGCCTGACATCCAATTCCTTAGTAACACATCCTTCTCCTCATATTCATCAACAATTTTAGTGTCTTCGGCATCCTTCTCACCTGCTGCAGATTTTTTAGGAGTTTGTCAGAGGAACAGGTCAACAGGTTGCCTTACATGTTTCTGTGATGAGATAGGTTAATCTCATCACTTGAATCAACTGATTCATTTATGTCCTCCATATAATATAATTTATTGGCTTAAGTCTAGTGGAGCAGGAAGAAATAAGATGATGAAGTTAAGAGGTCGAAAGATGTTGGTAGAAGGGGTCATTGCGGTTTGATAATTTGTCTTTTTTTATCTAATACGTTAAAAAGAGGAAGAATCTTTATTGATCTAATACCATGTAGAATTCTCACGTATATGTGAAGAATCAAGGATCGTATTGATGATTGAATTATTGAGTTACACACTCCTTATATAGGAGAAGAGTCCTATACTAGCTAAACTAGGAATCATAGAAGAGTCCTATACTAGCTACACTAGGAATCCTAATACAACACAAATATATTATTTACACCTTATCCTAGTCAACTACATCAATGTTAGTAGTCTAGTTCTAGTGTAACTCAAACTCTATCTCGCCAAACAGCTTCACCGAACCTATTCCACTGAACATGTTCCTTGTACACGTTCCATTAGCTTCCTTCAACACAGGTCATGCAGATCCTTCAGCGGGTGAAAAGTAATGATCAAGCCAAAAATTATGATGCCATAGCATCAGTGAATTGTGTTGGTATCACTTTAACCCCTAATCATTTCTCTCTAAGTTCAAATATTGATGGTAAAACGTTCACTAAAAAGACGTGGATAATAACCTCAGGTGCAACTAAACATATGAGTTACAATACATATTCTTTTATCAATCTTAAATCATTGCCTAGAATTACTTCGATAAGACTTCCTAATTCACAAAAGGTCAAGGTTTCTCATTCATGATCTGTCAAACTATTCTCAAATTTAATAATTCATAATGTGTTATATGTGCCTAGTTTCCATTTCAATTTTTTTTTGTACACAAGTTGAACAGAAAACTTTCTTAAATATTATTCTTCACACCTTCTCATTGTTTCATGCAGGACCCATCAATGAAGAGCCCAATGCTCCTTGGTGAAACCCAGAATGGTCACCACATCTTGAAGAATAGGCTTTCAATTGCTTCTTATTTTGTAAATTCTTGTTTGAAGTCTAGCTCTTGTTTAGATTCCCTAAAGGATGATAAATCTAGTTTTTCGTGTATTTATCTTTCTGTTATTTAAAGAAAGTTATGGCATGTAAAGTTGGGACATATGCCTTTATAAAATAGGCAGAATATCAATGAAATTCCTATTCCAGTTTGTTCGAAATTTTCTGTTCCTTGTTCTATTTGTCCATTAGCAAAGCAATCCAAACTTCCTTTTCCTAATAGTCATATTTCGTCTCAACAAACTTTTGATTTAACCATATTGATACTTGGGGCCTTATAAAATCCCTACTTACGATGGTTATAGGTATTTTTTAACCATAGTGAATTTTTTAGTAGAGGAGCTTAGACGTTTTTATTAACTACTAAAACAAATGCTTTTTTATTCTCAAATCTTTCCTTGCAATGATAGAACAAAAGTTCAATAAAAAGGTTAAGGTCATTAGGTCTAATAATGCTTGGGAATTGGGTTCATGCTTAGAAACTTCTAATCTTTTGTCTACACAATACATCATTCATCAAACTTTTTATGTTGGCACACCTCAACAAAATGGTGTAGTTAAGAGAAAACACAGACATCTTTTGGAAGCTTGTAGAGTTTTGCTTTTTCAATATCATCTTCCATCAAAATTTTGGGAGGATTTTCTAACAACAACCACTTACTTAATCAACAGATTCCCCTTAAAACTGTTATCTTTTCAAACATCATATGAGAAACTCTTTGGTCATCCTCCAAATTACTCTAACCTTAAATATTTGGGTTTTCTGGGTTTTTCTTCCACTCTTTCTCCTAGTAGATCTAAATTGGATCCTAGAGTTAAGTCCTATGTGTTTCTTCGGTATCTTTTTGGGCAAAAAGGGTATAAATTACTTAGCTTACATTCCTCAAAACATACATTCTCAAAAATATTTTGTTTTGAGGATTGTTGTTTTTTATGAAGATATTTCCTCTTACAGATTCAGTAGTTATGCCTGATCCTGATTATCACTTTATATCTTCTCCTCCACATAGTACTTCATTTCCTCAGGATTAAATTTCCCAAGTACCTTCTACACCCACTCTTCCTTCACAATGTTTTGTTGCATTCCTCCCATCAATCCTGTTACCTTGAGAAAATCTACTAGATCTATCAAGACTTGGCATATTTAGAAGAACACATTTATAGTAGTGTACATTTTTCTAGTGAATCTGATACTTGTATTTCTTCTCCTAATTCCTTCATACCATTTTCTTTTAACGCTTTATCTAAGTGTAATCAACAATACATCAGTTCTCTTTCACAAATAAAAGAACGTACAAGTTTTTCCCGAGCTAATTTATTTCCAGATTGTCAAGAGGCTATGACAAGAGAATTAGAAGCTCTTATGACTAATGACACTTGGAAAGTTGTCTCATTACCCCGAGGAAAGAAGGCTTTTCATAATAAATCGATTTATAAGGTCAAACTCAACTCTAATTCTGTGGAGAGACTTAAAGCTCGATTAGTTGTTAGGGGTGATGTTCAAAAGGAAGGAGTTAATTTTACTAAAACTTTTAGTCTAATTGTGAAGATTACTACTATAAGATGTGTTTTGGAAATTGTTATTAAGAAAGAGTGGGGTCTTTACCAAGGACGACGAAGTTTAGATGAAGCTTCCAGCAGGTATGAAGGTTTCTGATCCTACTCAAGTTTGTCACCTAAAGAAATTTTTATATGGCCTTAAACAAGCCTCGCCACAATGGTACGCAAAGCTGGGTGCAGCATTGAGTTTCAAAGGTTTTCAGCACTCACTAAATGATAATTTACATTTTTACAAATACACCAGTAGCTCTGTTTCTTGATTAGTTGTATATGTGAATGATATTTTCCTCACAGGTCATGATATGAATGAATTAAAAACATTGAAATCTTTCCTCAATTCAGATTTCAAGATCAAGGACTTAGGTTATTCACACTATTTTTGGGGCATTGAAGTCATTCGAGAACCTCACGGTTTGATCCTCAACCAAAGAAAATAAATTTTAGAATTATTATATTAATATAATTGCCTTGGATTCAAGCCTGTCACTTCTCCATGGAATCCCACTCTAAAATTGCAAGCAAATAAGGATTCTCCTCTTCCAGATCCCTCTGTTTATAGACGGATTATTCCACAATTAAATTATTTAACTCATACAGGGCTTGATATATATTTTCCGTTCCAACACGTTAACAAATATGCAGTCACCACATCAAGCACTTTTTTTCGGTTGCACACCATGTCTTTGATATCCTGTTACGGATCCCGATTTGGTGATTTTTCTCAATTTCTCTTGTTCTTTCACTCTTCTAGAAATTTGTTATTCTGATTGGGCTACTTGTTTAGATTATAGATGGCCAGTAAGTGAATTTTTATTAAATTTGGTGGTAGTCCTATTTCATGGAAATGAAAGAAACAACCTTTCCTTTCCCTTTCATCCTCTGAAGCTGATTACAGATCGGTGAGGTGGATCGTTGTTGAGTTGACGTGGTTAGTTCGTCTTCTTTCCTACCCTTCTATGTCTGCTTCATTACCAATTTCTCCATTCATAAAACCAAGCTACAATTCATATTGCTAAAAATCCTGTTTTTCATGAGCGGACGAAACATGTTGACTTAGATTGTGTCACGACCCAAAACGAATCGTGACTGGCACCCACACTTAACCTACTAGGTGAGCGAACCAACAAATCTAAACCCCAACATTTACCAATAGTTCAACTATGAATAACAAAAATAATGCGGAAGATCCAAAACTTTTTAATGTAACCAATTAAATAAGTTTCTAAAGTTTAACACTTCTTATCCCCAAAATCTGGAAGTCATCACATCAAGAACATCTATCCTTAAATTACTAAGTCTAAGAGTATTTAAGAAACCAAAATAAGTAAAAAGATGGTCCATGTCCGAATTTCAAATACATCAAGATGTGAATGAGAGAATCCAGCACGAGCTAGAAATAATAGCTCACCCTGAACTCTGATGTGCTGGAGACTGACTAGAGATGACGGCGAGTTGAAGTCGATAATACACTTGTTGTACTCCACAAATAACAAAGAAGAAAATACAAGTAGGGGTCAGTACAAGGAACACATACTGAGTAGGTATCATCGGCCAACTCAAAATAGAAATCAATATATATTATACAATAGTATAAAGTCAACTACAATACTTAACAGGTGGCAAACAACAAACACATGAACCATTGACAACAATACCATAATAGGTACACCATCAATCATAACATCAAGCACACCTATGAGGACTCATGCCTCCACACCATACTCATTTGGAAAATAGGTTCTTTGAGATTAAGTATATTAAGTTACTTCAAGAAATCTTGCATTTAATGTTATTGTGTCGGAACGTGACACTCTGATCCCATAATACCGTGTCAGAATGTGACACTCCGATCCAATAATACTGTGTCGAAACGTGACACTCCGATCCAACTATCTCATTATTTTATTTCATCAAGCCTTCTTTATTCAAGGCGTCATTTTACTAGAGAGGGTTCAAGATTAGAAATTCAACAATCTCATAATTTTAGGCTAACCACAAACCACACAATCAACACATACAACCACACAATCAAGTACATAGGAGATTTTACAATATCACTTAATACATATCAATCTCTATTGAGAGTTTATCAATCAAATAGAAATAAACCATAGCCTACCTCCACCGAAGAACCGAGTCAAGCAACTACTTCTCCAACACTTTTCCTTTCCTTATTGCTTCTGAACCCTTCCAATCTATCAAGTATATATCACACAAGGTGTAAGTTCACAAGGCCATAAACGTTCCGATTATTCTGTGTCTAGTCTATACCCATCAATTCACCTAATCCTATAATCACTTTCATAAAGTTTAAACCTAAGGGTAAGTCTTAGTTCTTCAAATTAGCATAATTTTAATGAAATTTAAGTAATTCAATACAGAAAATATTTAATTACCTATCACAATATACTAAAACTCTACTTATAGGATGATGGTAAATAGTAAACTTAAAATTAAGCCCTTGGTTGCGGAAACCAATGGCAATCATATACTGCAGAAATGCATTCATCATGACATTAGTTAATGATTAGCCAATCATTACTTCAATTGAAAGAATTCAATATCCCAAACAATATAAAAGAATTAAATGACATTAAGTCTGACCAAAAATAGAAAGAAACAGACATTCCCCTTTTTCCACAACTAACAAGACCATAATTGCTCCTAATCTATACAGAATTCACCGTCTAATTCCACATCTATATAATATATAACATAGGGGACTGTTCCAGCATCCTAATCTTCAAATATTAATTGTTTTTTCTTATAATTTGACCAATAATCACATCCTTATTCTTAAAACATACCATATAATAATCTATCCCTATGATTACACCCTAATATTGAAAGCCGAAGGAGAAACGTTTCTACCTGAATTGCTTCTTCAATGTGTTTTTGACAATCGTGTGGCTCCCCTTCCTATTATTTTTTTCCCTCCTTTCTACAGATCAATTATCACACTAATTGTATACCTTAATAATATAATGGGGGTAAAAGTGACCCCTTATTTATTTTATTATTATTTCCTTTAACCACCAACTAACTTAATTATTAAAACTACCCCCCTAATTTCGTAATTATATTATGAATAGTCCAAACCCAATTAGAACCCATTGAAAAATATTTTATGAAACACAAGGCTTTAGCACTCGAAACGACCAAAAGGGTCATTACAATAGATACCAATTTACCCATCGTTCGTCCTCGAACGATAAAAAAGAAAGGCGAGGGCGAGAAAGAGTACCTGAATCTGTAAAAACATTTGGATATCTTTCTTGCATATCAAGCTCACTCTCCCTAGTGGACTCTTCAACTGGCCGATTCTTCCATTGAACCTTGATAGATGCAATCTCCTTTGATCTCAACTTGTGGACCTCCCTATATAGAATAGCAACAGGCTCCTCCTCATAAGACAGATTCTCATAAAGATGAACTGAATCCCAACGAATCATGTAGTTTCCATCACCATGGTATTGTTTAAGCATAGACATATGAAATACCGGGTGCACTCCTGACAGTCCTGGAGCCAAGGCTAATTCATAGGCCACCTCCCCCACACGCTTAAGTACTTCAAATTGTCCAATATACCTCGGACTTTGCTTACCTCTCTTACTAAACCGCATCTCACCCTTCATGGGTGAAACCTTCAGCAAGACTTGTTCACCCTCCATAAAATCAAAGTCTCTAACCTTTCGATCTGCATATTCCTTATGGCTACTCCGAGCTGCTAAAAGCTTTTCTTGAATAAATTTCACTTTCTCTAATGATTCCCTCAGAAGATCAGTACCCCAAGGTCTAACCTCAGATGCATCAAACTAACCAATAGGGGACCTACATCTCCTCCCATACAATGCCTCAAATGGGGCCATATCAATACTCGAATGATAGCTATTGTTGTACGAAAACTCTACTAAGGGTAAGAATTTATCCCAATGACCACCAAAATCTATCACACACGCACGAAGCATATCCTCCATCACTTAAATTGTTCGCTCAGACTACCCATCAGTCTGAGGGTGAAATGCAGTATTAAGATCCAATCTAATACCTAATTCAACATGTAGGGTCCTCCAAAACTTATAAGTAAATTGTGTACCTCTATCTTATATGACGAAAAGTGGAACTCCATGCAATCGAACAATTTTCGAGATATAGAGTTTGGCTAACTTCTCTGCATTGTAAGTCATCTTGACCGGAATGAAGTGAGCAGACTACCCAAATGGAATCATACTTACCCAATGTCTTTGGAAGACCAACTACGAAATCCATTGCAATTCTCTCCCACTTCCATTCAGGAAATGGGCATTCTCTGAAGTGTCCCTCCAGGCCTCTGGTGTTCATACTTTACCTGCTGACGATTCAGGCATTGGGAAAAAAAATCAACAATGTCACGCTTCATTCTACTCCACCAAAAATGTTGCTTTAGATCACGATACATCTTGGTTGCACCAGGATGTATAGAATACCTTGAACTATGAGCCTCTGTAAGAATAGTGAATCAAATCATCCACACGTGGCACACATACCCTTCCCATAATCCTCAATACACCTTCTTCATCAATTACTGCCTCTTTAGCCTCTTCTCGCAATACCATATCTCGAATTCGGCTCAGCTTCCCATCACCAAACTAATTTCCCTTAATCTTGTCAAGAAAAGAAGATCTTCCCTCCACACAGGCCAAAAATCCTCCATTCTCTAGTATTTCCAGCCTCATAAAGTCATTAGCCAAAGTCTGAACCTCTCTAGCCAATGGGCGTCTAGAAACCTGTAAGTGGGCTAAACTACCCATGCTCCCTACTTTTCTACTTAAAGCATCTGCCACAACATTAGCTTTTCCTGGGTGATACAAAATAGTAATATCATAGTCTTTCAATAGTTCCATCCACCTCCTCTGCCTCAAATTCAAATCTTTCTGAGTAAAGACATACTGTAAACTACCATGATCTCTATAAACTTCACACTTGACCCCATATAGATAATGTCTCCATTGCTTTAATGCAAATACAACTGCAGCCAACTCCAAATCATGGGTCGGACAGTTACGTTCATGCACTTTTAATTGTCTCGAATCATAAGCAATTACATTCCTCTCCT
Source organism: Solanum peruvianum (assembly GCA_027705065.1). Classification (NCBI taxonomy): domain Eukaryota; kingdom Viridiplantae; phylum Streptophyta; class Magnoliopsida; order Solanales; family Solanaceae; genus Solanum; species Solanum peruvianum. The sequence goes on along the minus strand of JAKWJD010001766.1, from coordinate 9,093,770 downwards.
GCATTAGTACTACACCCAAACAAGAATAAGATGCATCACAATAAACAATAAAATTCTTACCTTGCACTGGCAAGGTAAGAATTAGTGCAGTAGTCAACAAGGTCTTGAGTTTCTGGAATCTTTCTTCACATTCGTCCGACCATACAAATGGAACATTCTGCTTAGTCAAATTTGTCAGCTGGGAAGCAATAGAAGAAAATCCCTTGACGAATCGACGGTAGTAGCTAGCTAAACCAACAAAGCTCCTTACCTCTGCAACATTAGTAGGTCTTACCCAACTCTTCACTGCTTCAATCTTAGAAGGATCCACCATCACTCTATCCTTAGAATTCACGTGCCCCAAGAAGGACACTGAATCGAGCCAAAACTCACACTTGGAGAATTTGGCATAAAGCCTTTTCTCACTTAACAACTCCAATACAATTCTCAATTGCTCCTCATGTTCTTTCCTGCTCTTTGAGTATATCAGTATATCATCAATGAATACGATAACAAAGAGGTCCAGATATGGCTTAAAAATCCCATTCATCAGGCTCATAAAAGCAGCAGGGGCATTCATAAGCCCAAAAGACATTACTAAGAATTCATAATGCACATACCTGGTTCGAAAAGCAGTCTTTGGCACATCTGTTGCCCGTATTTTCAATTGATGATAACCAGATCTCAAATAAATTTTAGAGAAGACACAGCACCTTGTAATTGATTGATAAAATCATCAATGCGAGGAATGGGATACTTGTTCTTAATAGTTACCTTATTTAGCTGCATGTAGTCTATGCACATTTGAAAACTTCCATCTTTCTTCTTCACAAATAAAACAGGAGCACCCCAAGGGGATGCACTCAGTCTAATAAAACCTTTACCTAACAACTCCTGAAGTTGGGTCTTTAACTCCCTTAACTCAGCTGGAGCCATTCTATAAGGGGGAATGGAAATGGGGCGAGTACCTGGCTCCAGATCAATACAAAAATCAATACCCCTATTCGGTGGCATACCAGGAAGGTCTGCAAGAAACAGATCCAGAAACTCACAAACAATCGAAACAGACTCAATCGAAGGTACTTTGGAAGTATCATCATTAAGATGTGCCAAGAAAGCTAAACAAACCTTACTAACCATCCTCTTAGCACGAAGAAAACAGATAATACGAACTGGGGTGGAAATATAGTCACCCTCCCACACTAACGAATTTGTCCTAGGCTTGGCCAATGTCACATTTTTGGCATAACAATCTAAGATTGCAAAATTTGGAGAAAGCCAAGTCATACCCAGAATTACATCAAAATCAACCATTTCTAGAATAATCAAATCTACATAAGTATTGCTCCCCACAAAAGTGACAAGGCAAGACCTATACAGCTTCTCAAATATCACAGACTCACCCACAGGAGTAGAGACACGAATAGGCATGCCAAGCAATCCACAATATAAATCAAGACCAGTAGCAAATGAGGAAGATACATATGAAAATGTGGATCCAGGATCAAACAATACAGAAGCCATGCAATCACAGACCAAAAGAGTACGTGTGATAACAGCATCAGATGTCTCTGCTTCAGACGTCCCAGGGAAAGCATAACAATGGGCCCTATCACCTGTCTGTCTGTTGCCCCTACCAAGCTGCGCTGCAGTAGTTCCAACTTGCCCGCCATCCCGACTGAATTCGTGACCACCATTACCTTGGCCACCACGTTCTCCAGAATAGCAGCCTCTACCATGACCACCTCTACCTCTAACTACTGGGGGTCTGTAACTCTGTTTTGGACAATATTTCCTAATATTTCCAGCCTCTCCACATCAATAAAAATTCTAGGAGTCAAGTATAGGTCTCTGTGAAAATGACAAAGTTTGGAGATAACCTCCAAACTCAGAAAAAGGCTGACTGGTCAGCGACGGCCCCCAGCTGAAGCCTGCAATGAAGACTGAATAGGACGGGTTGGGTAACCTCCTGAACTCTGCCCTCTGGAGTAAGAACCATTAAACTCACCTCCCTTATGGAACTTCATTAATGTCGACGTCATGGTGAAGTCGTTTGGCTTCACCCCCTCTACCTCTATCACAAAATCAACCACTTCCTGAAAGGATTTTGCTGCAGCAGCTACCTGTAAGGCTGGGATCTGCAAATCTGATCCCAATCTTTTCAAAAAGCGGAGAATCCTCTCTTGTGGACTGAAGCAAAGCTGAGTGGTATACATGGATAGTGCACGAAATTTGGCCTCATAAGCAGCAACAGACATCCTTCCTTGATCTAGGCTCAGGAACTCATCTCTCCTCCTATCCCTCAAAGTCCAGGGTATATACTTCTCCATAAATAGGCTAAAAAATGATGCCCAAGTCATAGGTAGGGCCTGTGCTGGTTGACACTCAACATACGACCGCCACCACATTTTGGCATCCCCTTGAAACTGATAGGTCACAAACTCAACACCGAATCATTCTACTATGTCCATCTTATGTAGCAGCTCATGACAATCAACCAAAAAATCATAGGCATCTTCAGATTCAGCACCCTTGAAGACTGGAGGTTTCAACATTAAGAACTTAATGAAAAGTTCATGCTGATCACCTGTCATTATAGACCCTGTAGTCAATCGAGGAAACGTGCCTATTTCCAATGATGCATCCATGAGGGGAGCCATAGCAGCTGCATGTTGTACCCCCTGAACCTGAGGTGCTGGTACAGAAAACACTGGAGGTGTCTGGCCCTTATCAGATAACCCGCTAAGATAAGTAAGAACCTGATTAATCATTTCTGGGGTAGGCTGGGGTGGTACTTCCTAATCCCGAACCTGCTCATTTTCCCCTTCCTCACCCTCTCTCACTACCTCATCAGTCGGTGGAGGAGTCACTGCTCTATTCCTAGCTGGACCAGGAGTTTGTCCTCTGCCTCTAGTGGGCATCCTCCTGCGACCTCTACCACGGCCTCTTGCCACTGCTCCTCTTCGAGTTACAGCCCCAATGGTTGTCTCAGACGCACCCTGTCTTGCAGGTGTTGGTGTTGGCACAGTTGTTGCTCTAGTTCTAACCATCTGCGAAATAGAGTGAGGATGTAAGATACCAATTTATATCACATAGATACCAATTGTATCTAACTAATAGCACAAAATAAAGAAAGAATAGAGTTTTCCTAAAGTCCTATGGCCTCACGAAGAAAAGAAAAGGTGTTCCCATACTGTTCCTCAAGACTCTACTAGACTTGTCCTTTTGTGATGAGACCAACGAACCAAACGCTCTGCTACATAGTTAGTCACGACCCAAAACGAATCGTGAGTGGCAACCACACTTAACCTACTAGGTGAGCGAACCAACAAATCTAAACCCCAGCATTTACCAATAGTTCAACTATAAATAACAAAAATAATGCGGAAGATCCAAAACTTATTAATGTAACCAATTAAATAAGCTTCTAAAGTTTAACACTTCTTATCCCCAAAATCTGGAAGTCATCACATCAAGAACATCTATCCTCTAATTACTAAGTCTAAGAGTATTTAAGAAACCAAAATAAGTAAAAAGATGGTCCATGTCCGAATTTCAAAGACATCAAGATGTTAATGAGAGAATCCAGCACGAGCTAGAAATAATAGCTCACCCTGAACTCTTATGTGCTGGAGACTGACTAGAGCTGAGGGCGAGTTGAAGTCGATGGTACACTTGTTGTACTCTACAAATAACAAAGAAGAAAATACAAGTAGGGGTCAGTACAAGGAACACGTACTGAGTAGGTATCATCGGCCAACTAAAAATAGAAACAAATATATATTAAACAATAGTATAAAATCAACTACAATACTTAATAAGTGGGAAACAACAAACACATGAACCATTTACAACAACACCATAATAGGTACACCGTCAATCATAACATCAAGCACACCTGTGAGGACTCATGCCTCCACACCATACTCATTTGGAAAATAGGTTCTTTGAGATTAAGTATATTAAGTTACTTCAATATTTCTTGCATTTAATGTTATTGTGTCAGAACGTGACACTCCGATCCCATAATACCGTGTCGGAACGTGACACTCCGACCCAATAATACCGTGTCGGAACGTGACATTCCGATCTAATTATCTCATTATTTTATTTCATCAAGCCTTTTTTATTCAAGGCGTCATTTTACTAGAGAGGGTTCAAGATTAGAAATTCAACAATCTCATAATTTTAGGCCGACCACAAACCACACAATCAAGTACATAGGAGACTTTACAATATCACTTAATACATATCAATCTCTATTGAGAGTTTATCTATCAAATAGAAATAAACCATAACCTACCTCCACCGAAAAACCGAGTGAAGCAACTACTTCTCCAACACTTTTCCTTTCCTTATTGCTTTCGAACCCTTCCAATCTATCAAGTATATACCACACAAGGTGTAAGTTCACAAGGCCATAAACATTCCAATTATTCTGTGTCAAGTCTATACCCATCAATTCATCTAATCCTATAATCACTTTCTTAAAGTTTAAACCTAAGGGTAAGTCTTAGTTCTTCCAATTAGCATAATTTTAATGAAATTTAAGTAATTCAATACAGCAAATATTTAATTACCTATCACAATATACTAAAGCTCTACTTATAGGATGATGGTAAATAGTAAACTTAAAATTAAGCCACTGGTTGCGGAAATCAGTGGCAATCATATACTCCAGAAATGCGTTCATCATGACATTAGTTAAATATTAGCCAATCATTACTTCAATTGAAAGAATTCAATACCCCAAACAATATAAAAGAATTAAATTACATTAAGTTTATCCAAAAATAGAAAGAAACAGACATTCCCCTTTTCCCACAACTAACAAGACCATAATTGCACCTAATCTATACAGAATTCACCGTCTAATTCCACATCTATATAGTATATAACATAGGCGACTGTTCTAGCATCCTAATCTTCAAATATTAATTGTTTTTCCTTATAATTTGACCAATCATCACATCCTTCTTCTTAAAACATACCATATAATAATCTATCCCTATGATTACACCCTAATATTGAAAGCCGAAGGAGAAACATTTACACCAGAATTGCTTCTTCAATCTGTTTTTGACAATCGTGCGGCTCCCCTTCCTATTATTTTTTTTCCTCCTTTCTACAGATCAGTTATCACTCTAGTTGTATACCTTAATAATATAATGGGGTAAAAGTGACCCCTTATTTATTTTATTATTATTTCCTTTAACCACCAACTAGCTTAATTATTAAAACTACCCCCCTAATTTCATAATTATATTATGAATAGTCCAAACCCAATTAGAACCCATTGAAAAATATTTTATGAAACACAAGGCTTTAGCACTCGAAACGACCAAAAGGGTCGTTACAGATTGTCACTTCGTCCGTCAACAATACCTCAATGTCCTGATTTCTCTTTCTTTTCTTCCATCTTCATCTCAAATAACAGATTTTTTTACCAAGCCCCTATCTAGTACATCTCGTTGTTTCCTATTGAACAAGTTGGGTGTTCGTTCCTCCCCGTCGAACTTGAGAGGGGGTGTTGAACTTATTGGAGACTCGTCAATGTAACAGCTCGAGGATGATTTTGTGCCAAAGAAAAAATGAAAAAGCTAACAATATCATGTTTTTCAGAGAACACAAAGTACACACGAGCCATTATTTTAGTTTTAGTTTTGTTTCTTTCCACCTGTAAATTAATGTTTTCCTTTTCTTTTTCTACTTCCATGTAAATAGTAGTTGGTTAAATAAGGTATCTGCGAATTAGGAGATAGTGGGGTAGTGTGTGAGTGTTACTTACGTACAACTATTAATATTTTGTGTTGAGGTAGCTAATATATAGGATAGTTGGGTAGTTTGTTTTTTTTCTATATATACATGTACTGAATAGAGGAATATATACAAGAAATATTCAACGCCTCTCTTTTATAATTTTTACTAGGAAAATCACTCGCGCTTCGCACGGGATAGAACTATTTTACTTAGATTACATATGATCATTCGGTAATATTCATATTTTCGATACATACACTACACTTTTAAAGAACATTGTATCTTAAGGCAAAGTGTTCCTTAGAAATCTTAAAGTTCTATATTTTTTAAATTTCATTTTTATTATACAAATATTGTGAGTCATAGAGTAATTCTAAGTGTATGAAATAAGTCTAAGAAAATCTCATTGGAAATAGTTAATCAAAAGTAATGAAATTTTTTTTAATTTCAAGAAGTTATAAAGAGCAAAATATGCGTTAAAAAAAGAGACCAAAAAACGTCGAACAACAACACTCAAAGTAAAGTGAAACATCATGTTCATACAAGATCGTAATTAACCTCAATCAAATAGAAAACCCTGAACTCCTTTCTTACGAACCTCTATCAATCTCTCTCTTTTTTATTATTGTATGTCATATCAAATTTATACTAAAAATGACCCTAAAACATATATTATCATAAATATTTATTGTCATTGTCTCAAAGTAGTCATTACTACTTTTAAGGTTTCATATCACCGACCCAACTTATTGGATTAAAATATAGTTATTGTTATGGGTATGCTATGCAGTTACAAAGAACTAATGATATTATCAACCAAGCAATATGTGATATCTAAAATGTTCACAAAGGATGTTCTAAACCAAAAATTTTACTCACAACATATTAAAATCTCACAGTATAATTTTATGAGACAATGAACTTACAAAAATTTAAAAATAATAATAAAGACAACATTACTTTCCTAACAACCAAGAAGAAAAAGGCATGTTGCTTAACATATGTTTTCAAAAAGATAGTCCTTCGGGTTGTATCCAAGTTTAGAGTTCACCTATTTAATTGAAATAAGCCAAAAGAAAGAGTTATTACCTGCTTATCAAAAAAACTTTATCAAAAGAATAAATTATCACTACACCAAAAATGATCTTTAAAGACAATTAATAGCTTAATTATAGCTAAATATGTATTTATATAAGCAATTGGTACTCTGCATAAATGTCCTTTAAGTCTATAACAACATCAAATATAATGACAATTAATTAATATTGGTAAAGACTGTAGCATTCTTCGTGAACGTGCATATATATTGCCAATAACAATTATTTTGCTATAGTGTATTTCAGATATTTATTAATTTCACGAAAACATGATTTCTTATTATGCCCAAAATAAGAGAAGAAGAAATACGACAAATTAGTTAACTTAGAAATAGTGCAATGGCATAAAAAAATGTTTGTACCTAAGAAAAATTAATCAATCAAAATAATAGACTGATTGTGGCAAGCAAGAGAGAAATCATTTTTTTCTTTTAACAAACATCATCATTGGTTCCGTATTAGTTATCAGATATTTCTTGTGTGCTATCAAATATATCAAAACCCTCAATTTGTGATCCCAAAAAGTATACGGAGAAAACCTATAGAAAGAGACAAAATATATGGTAAATATTCAATCACCCTCACTCAAATTTTAAACATTATTTTTTAAAAAAAAAAACACCACAATAGCAAAAAGATATTCCAATAGATACATGAATCACTATGACTTATATTAAAAAATTAAGCTTAACTAAATAGGAGGACGAAACTTTGAGGAATGAAACACAGTTCATAAGAAGCTCAATATTTAAATTCAAATAAAGCATACAAATAATAGTGGGAAAAACAAAAGATTTGTTTACTAAATAACCTAATGTAATGAATTCAACCATTGAAAATTTCAGTAGTGTTATGAAATGTGCACTAAGAGGTCCAAAAGTAGTAATGTCGCATTGAAATTGATATTAATTTTCTTTGTGTAACTGAAGAGTCCTATGGAAAGGGACAAAAGAGAAGATCAATTTTCAATCATCCTTGTTATTGTAAAATGAGAAGAAATCCCTCTATTATAGACTATAAAGGATAATTTGAACAAATATTTATTGCGTCTTATCAGAAAAGTTATAATTATTTGGAAAAGTTTGAACCGTTTGTGAAGGCCACAACCTTCAATTAAAGTCGTAACTTTTTATGAAAATCATAATTTTTCATTAAAGTCGCGACTTTTCATAGAAGTCGCAACACTTCATTAAAATTATAATTTTTCATAAAAGTTGCAACTTTTCATAAAAGTCATAATCTTTCATATATTTCACAACTTTTCATGAAAGGGGAAGGCTAGTATTGAAAATAAAATAAATTTATAGATTTTGCATTCTTTCAAACTGATAGTGAGAAACTAGAAGTAATGGCTTATCATGCCAAAGATAAGAATTCAAAAAACAAAGAACAAATAACAAACTAAAAATGAGATATCAATTGTGCACATCTATCAAGTTTGGTAACCATATTCTCCTCCATATATCTCCCCTAGAAAATTACTCTACATTATAGTTAGTCCTCACGAAAATGAAATGAGTCGAGTTGGTCTGATCCACAATAAACCAAATAGAATAAAATCCACCAAGTGAGAATATCCATGGTAATGAACTTCCACTTCCACATAGGTATGGGCATCCTATGCTTCGTATCACTCGGTATCTGATGCTCATACTTCACTTGTTGACAGTTCAAGCACTTGGCGACAAACTGCAAAACATCTATTTTCATACCACACCACCAATAGTGTTGCTTCAAAATGTGGTACATTTTTGCTGCCCTCGGGTGAATAGAATATTTTGAAAAATAAGCATCCTCCAATATCATTCGCACCCAACCACCAATTCCAGAACACAAATACGACCACAAATCCCTCCTAGTGAAATGCTAAGATAAATCTACAACTTAATAAATCCTTGAGCTTTTGAAATCTCACCTCACACTCATCGGTCCACAAAAATACCAAATGCTTCTGAAAGTACATAGTTAATGGAGTAGCGATTGAAGAGAAACTTTGAATGAACTAACAATTATAGCCCGCTAACACGATGGAACTCTATATCTTTGTATGGTAAGTAGGTCTCACCCTATCACAAACTACCGCAACGTTAGAAGCATCAACCATACTACCTTTCATGGTCACTTCATGACCCAAGAAAGTGACACACTCATGTCAAAACTCACACTTAAAGAATTTTACATACAACTTCTTCTCTCTCAATCTTTGGAGTACAGTCTTCAATTGACGAACATGATCGATCTCATTCTTGCATTAAACTATGATATCATCAATTAACATAATCACAAAAGAATCCAAATAAGGCCAAAATACTCAGCTCATCAACTCCATAAAAGTGGTCTGGCTATTAGTTAGTCCAAATGACATGATTACAAACTCATAATGAGTCTCAGAAGTTGTCTTGGGGATATCATAATCATGAACTCTCAATTGATGGTAGCCCGACCTTAAGTCAAACTTAGAGAAAACTGACACACTTTGAAGCTGAAGCTGATCAAATAAATCATCGATGTGGGGAAGAGGATACTTATTATTGACCGTAGCCTTGTTTAACTATATATAATCGGTAACATCCTCAGACTACCATTATTTTTCTTAACAAATATGATCAATGCACTCTTTAGTGATAAATAGGACTAATAATCACTTTCCACAATAAGTCCTTCAATTGAGCCTTCAATTCCTTCAACTCCACCGAAGCCATCCGGTAAGGAGAGATCTAAATGGGCTTGGTTCCTAGATCCAAGTCAATCACAAAGTTATGTTGCATGGTCAGGAGGAACACTTGGTTAGTAAGTAAGAAACATATCTATTAACTCTCTCTCACACTGTAATGGTCTCTAAAAGAGATTGACCTTTGGTAAAATTATGAATATGCATAAAATAAGTTAAATATCCTTTTTCCATTATATGATGGGCACAAAGAAAATATCACTCCATTGGGATCACCCTTCCACACCAATCGAGGTAAAATAGTGTACGCTAAAGTCAATATCTTTGCATACCAATATAAGATTGTACGAGGGGAAGATGACCAATCCATGCTCAAATTCACATCAAAATCGATAAGATTAATTAAAATTAGGTCTGCTCGAGTTTCACTATCAGAAAATGCCATAACATACCCCCGATATATATGATCCAGCACCAAGGAATTGTCTACCATAGTAGAGATGTTAATCAATAGGAACAACAAAGGACTCACACACATGATCAATACCCACAACAAAATAGTATACACTAAAAAGTAGGTCGACCAGGGATCAAATAAGACTATAGAAGAAAAATGAAAGACTGGATAGTACATGTGATCAATGCATCTGAGTTCTTCACCTCAGAGCTACCTAGTATAACATATAAATGTCTACGTACCACTAGTCTAAGAGTATTTCGTAGAGCTACCTGAGCTCCACCCTTGGTAACCTCAGGATAAACTCTACTACTTTTTGAAGTACCACAAACTACTGTAGATGTCGTAGAACGAGTAGCATATGATCCTGACTACACAAAATAAGATAAATGTCCATGGAAATTTTTTTTTGCTCCCAAACTCCTCACTAAAAATCAACCATAGAGACCTAAACCCCTCTGAGGGTAACTATAAGAGTGTGCACCCTCTATGACTTGAAGATCCACTATGTGCGCTAGCCAGTCTAACTAGACATTGATTTTCTAACACCATATGTACTCTAAATACTACCAGCACTGGTCTACCCTGATAACCCTCGGAGCCCTAACCTGAATAATCTCTACCTCTGAATGAATAACCACTAAATTGTTTGTGATAAAACCTTTTGGTACCACTACCCTTTCTAGAATGTTGAATACTCTCGATCATCCTGGAATCATCAATAATACTCTAGAACATACCAGTTGATAACACAAGAAAAGCTACGACCTCTTGAACAAAATTGGCGAACCCCCTTACCAACTTATGAATCTACTCAAACTCTATGGGAATACTCAATATGGCAAAACGAGACAACCAAGGGAAATGAGATCATACTCAAAAGCTGATAAAAAGTCATGCTTCAATCTATTGAAATTGTCCCTGCGCTGATCTCTAAGTCTACAAGGAACAAACCTCTCAAGGAATACCTTAGTAAGATTATCCTAACCATAGCAGGAAAACCAACACGTCTATGAGCAAGAACTAATCTCCAGCACTCCTTGGCCACTTTTGAAAACTGATAAAAAGTGTAAGACCCACCATGAGCCTCTAAGATGCATATGTTGAACAACTTATATTGGAAAACACTCAAGAAGTCAAAATCCTCCTCTCCAGCTGAATTGTTAAATCTAGAAGGTGCCAAAAAGCCCTCAAAACTTTGTTGCTCGGCAACTAGCATATCTGCACTAGAAGAAATAGGTGGAGCTGCAAATTTCAAAACGGACAAGAAGGTACTAAAGAGTAATGAAGATTCAAAAATCTCATACTAGGACCCTGAAGTATTAGCACTAACTATAGTAGGAGAACCAGTAGTACTGACCAAACCAGAAGTAGGGGAACTATCTACTCTAGCAAATAACTTATCAATCCGTTTAATGCATTATAATATTTTTGGGAACCAAGAGAGGATGGGATGGTCCCGTCTCTTTTGTATGCAGCTCAATAACATCATCATAGTTATATACGGTGTGTGGTGATGCCTCTCTAGTTCTTCCTCAAGTAGGTCGTTCCCTTCTTGCTCGACATTAGCCCTAACTCCACTATGTCCCTTGTCGTGTCTAAGAAGTGGGGCTTAGGAGAAAGGTACGGCCTAACCCTCTGAGGTATTGGCACTAGTCCTCGCCATCTGCTTAAAGAGAATAGTTTAGGGGTATGCAAAACTTGATATGAATAATTCACTTGAATGGAATCAAAGAAGAGAATTTTCTCTTACTAGGTTTCTTATAGCCTCTCGAAGATAAGTATGGACTTTTACATAAGGATATGCAAGACTACTCTACACACCCTAGTGTTTAACTTATGGAATCGGTGAATCTAACTATCCTACCAATTTGTTATAACCCAAAAGTATAGGTCATGATGGAAAAAAAACATTTTAAACCCAAAAAAGTCATGCATTCCAAAATAAATAACACATATGATTCTTTTAAATGGAAGTTAGGCCACAATCGATAAGAAACAATAAAGAATTTTCTAAAACTTGGCACCATAAGTATAAAGAGAATTCAATACAATTGTAGATTATAATGCAGTAGGGTCGGGTTATTGCTTAGGTGTTGAGGTAGATTGAGATGCATGAGCGCAACTACTCTACTCATGAATTGGAGTTGGTAATTATAGTGTTTGGGCTTAAGATCTAGAGGCACTACTTGTATGGATTTTGTTGTAAGATCTGAATTGTTCAAATGAGTCTTTAGTATATTACGAGTTAGAGGGACCTTAATTTTAGTTAGCATTGTCGGATTGAGATTCTTAAGTACTATGACCTATCTATTCTCTATCATCCTGGAAAGACAAATGTGGTACCTTGAACCAAAAGGTGGTGAGTATGGGTAGTGTAGCATTTATGTCTACTCTTGAGAGACCTTTAGCTTTAGACATCCATTCCTTAGCTAATCAGGTGATTCGATTTGATATTTTAGATTCTAGGTGGTCTTAGCCTATATGGGAGTTCAATCTTCCTTACTTGATCGGATTCATGGACTTTAGTTTGAGGATGAGACTTTGGTGGTGCTTAGAGATCGGGTGTTAGCAGTTGATTTCGGTCAAGCAACTTTAGATTTAGATGGGTTTTTTATATTTGTTAGTCGTACTTGTGTTTAAAGAGTTGGGGGTTTGATCCAGCTGATTCTTTATTTGGCCCATGATTCTAGATACTCTATAGATCTCGGTACACCACTAAAATTTATCGCAATTTTAGGTAGCATTATTGGCAGAGAGGCATGATGAGAGATTATTGCAGACTATGTGTCGCGTTGCCTAAGTTGCTAGCAGGTGAAGGCCGATCATTTGAGACCTGGTGGTGAGTTTCGAAGATTATCCAGGAGTGGAAGTGGATCACATCACTATGGACTTTGTGGAAAGTTTGCCTTGGTCTTCTACGGGTGTTGACAACATTTGGGTCATTATTGATGGATTGACCATGTCAGTACACTTCCTTCGTGTTCAATATTCATTTTAATCCATGATTGGTACCCATATGCTCCTCCATATAACTCCAAAAATGAGAGGTGAATTGTGCACCTCTATCAGACACAATAGAAATCCTCGAATTAGGTCTATATGCATACATCAAAAAGGTTCAAGCATTAAATTGAAATTTGTGGAGTGTTTCATGAGAATTGAAAATCTGGAAGTTATGGATATGATATACGGGATAGTTGTGAATATAAATAAAATTAATTTAGCTAATTAATATTCAATTACTAAACACTTTCTTGTCATCATTAATTAATTTAAATATGCTAAGACATGAAAATGAGAAGAAACATAACAAGTAGTTAAAACCTTTATTTCATTTAGCTGTAAATTTTACATTCCACATAGAACTAAAAGAACCGCATCGAAAATAACAAAAAGATAAAGTATAATTAGAAGAAAGAAAAATGTAATATTCATTCAAATGATCATAAATATAAAACTTACGCAAATGGTTGTTAGCTTTTAACAATGACATTTTTAATAGCTTATTACTTCATTATGAAACAATAAATTAAACAAACTCACTTTTATCGTCAATGACTTCTAAACATTACCAAAAATGAATTAAACAAACTTATAAAGTTGATTGCTAACACCGAAGATCAAATGAAGAAAATTTCACAATTCACTAAGAAAAGAAAATTAGAAGCTACAAATGAACGATCGTAAAAAGATTTATTTGAGGATATTATTTATTTTGTTTCCTTCACAGAATTGGACTTGCCCTTCTAATTGAGGTGCACATACTTCCGCTAACTTTAAAAAGAAAAATCATCTTAAATCCATTGAACTAAGTGGATAATCCATTTATTCACGAACTTATCATTATCATGGATGGACATGTATTCACAATATTTATCCTTATATTGAATATGTATATTACTAAGGTCATATGAACCTTTGTGGGATAATGATGTATCTATTAATTTGACATTCTTCAAAGTGGCTTTTACAGGTGATTTTTAAACTTATAAATAGAGGTATCATTCTCAATGTATGACACACTTAAATAAGAAGAAAGTCCTCCTACATCTACTTCTCTTATGTTCTTCCTTTATACTTATATCATTATTATTATGAGTTTACTTTTATAACATGTTACCAGCACGAATATGCTCTAAAAGTTGTAGCACTTCGCAAAAGTGTTGTAGTTGAAACACTTGTGAGCAGGAACAAGTTCTATTTAATTTTTCTTGTTACACATTTATACTTTCAAAAGTTCCTCTTATACTAATTATTTATTTATAATATATATGTGATATATGAAAAGGTAGAACATATTGACTTTAACAATTTTATACATTGGTTTATGATTAAACTAACTGTTCTTCATTTCAGAAAAGAATTGAAGGATAAAGAAGTATACTCATGGATGAGTTTTATTAGTATTGACTTATATGACGTTGATTGAAGGGTAAGACAATGAATTCAATTCCCATCGCACCAGAAGGGTAGGACATCGTTTAAAGTTCGGATGCACATAATGAAAAATACTTGAGGATAAGACGATAGATTCAAGTTCTATCGCACCAAGAGAGTAAGACATTAATTTGAGTTTTGATGCACCATGATGATAAGGTATTGGGTCCAATGTCATAGATTTATGACCTAAGATGACTTCTTATGGATAAGACGTTGGATATAAGTTCTAATGCACCATAATGATGACTAAGGCAAAAATAATATATTGTGATGAAAAATCTTGAAATTCATCATATTGAATTTGCTCCATTCCTTTAAAAGAATGTGGAAGCAACATATGATAACTTTGAAATCTGCATGTTGACTTGCTCCATTCTATCGTATGAATGTGGTAGCAGTAAATATTTAGTCTGAAAGATGACAAATCATTAACGTTATTAAAAAGGGTTTAAATGGACGAAATTATAACAGCCATCATTGTGGTAATTATAAAAGAAAGAACAACTACGGGTTCTCCAAATAGTCCTTCAAAATGTGAAGTCAATTTTTATCATCAAAATTGTATGAAAGGTCACTGGACTTATGAATGTTGTCGACCGAATAATTTGACAAGTTTATAAGTCCTCCATCAAAAGATAAGAAGATAAAGTGATGGTACACTTGATCTTTCAAAGTGATGTTGAGGTGTGTCATGGGAATATAATGAATTTTAAAGCGATGACAATGTTCTTATAATGCAAATGAAGTACATATAAATTATTAGTCCATTCCTTGAAGAGAAGTGACTCGTGATGAGTATCATGAATGCTCAACCAATCATTATGGGTTGGATATATGTCACAACTCACCTTTATGGGAGGTTTGACAAAAATTGATATGTATCACAACTCAAATCTACGGAAGGTTTGAGAGGAAGAAAGAAATTTTATTTGGCATAAATGGTCAATGGTCGTGTACATTTATACGTCATAAATATTACGTTATGTTTATTTATGAACTACCAAACAGGCAAAAGAAAGAAAACTCTTCCCTATAAAGGTTGTGTCATGATCAAAATAATATTATTGTGTGGCAATACAAATTTGTCATTGGTTATGTACCTATGGTACAACTAAAGCAAGACACATGTCTTGCTCTTAATAATTTTGACCATGAAAATAGAAATATAATTTCTCCTTGAGGAGATGTTTACCATATGGATGGTGTCATGGGATATGTGATAGTACACAAAATTAATTGCAAACTCTAACGAGTTGTATTATTACAAGATAAATAATATTGGGGTTGCAGTAAGTCTCAAAAGAAACTTTTAAGTTTCGGATAAATTCAAAATAAATATTGAGACTATAAATTATGAAAAGATTTATCATCTTCAGATTACTATAATTGAAGCGGGTTATAAATATTTATGTAAAAGAATACCTGTTGTACTCAAGGTGTTTTGATGATCCTCACAAACGCGGGGACCTCATCCCTGTCAAAGTGCTCTCGCCCAGCAAAATTTGTCATGTTAGGTGGTAGGTGAAAAGTACAGCGTCCTATACCAATAAGAAAGTGGACAAGATTGTATGTTTCAGTATCTCACAAATGCAGGGACATGGTTCGTGGAAGAGTTCTCTCCATGTATATCTCGTGTGATCATCGATAAAAACGACATAATATTTCATATGTTGTGAATATTTAATAGGAGCAGGTCCCCATAGATCACAATGGATAATGGATTTTTCATAAAGATTCCTTTCCAATTTTATTTGTCAAGCCAAATGAAAGTTTACAACTCTTTCCCAAATGACAAATAGAAAAAATAGTAGGCATTTTATCCAACTACTAATATTGATGCAACTATTACAAATCAAAAACTTTAATGACTTCAAACTAGGATGTCCTAATCTAGTATGTCACATGTTGTCTGACGTCTTCCAATCGTGTGCAGCAGTTAAAGCATAGAGATTTTTATCTTCCAAAGCATAGAGTCCATTCATTTTAGTTCCCTTAGCCAGCAGTGTCCTTGTCTTCTTGTCCTTTACAACAAAGTTAGTTTCATCAAATTCAAGAGTGCAACAATTATCCTTTGCAAGCTCACTAACTGAGAGTAAATTCTTATTAATCTTAGGGATTAAAAGAACTTCCTTCAATTTTAGACCTGATCTAGATGTGTTCCCAACATGTGTTATGTCTAACTTCGATCCATTCCGAATAATAATTTTATATGGTCCACTGTAGTGCTTAAGATCAGTTAGGATATACGACTACTTGCTCTTGAGTCCACATACAAGGTGTCATTAATTTTTGAAGATTAATGGCAGCCAATGCTTGTGGTAGCTAATTTGCGACTTGGTAAGAGTAATCCACCTACAAAAACACTTAAAAGCAGTATTGTTATTCCTACCACAAATTTGACATGCATAAGAATTTCTACTCCCATGACTTCCACTTGAAGGATTGTTCTGAGGACCAGGTCCGTTTCTGCTGTTATAGGAACATGTTCCCTGCCAAGCAGGCTTAAATCCTTTTTCGTTTGGAATTAAAGTTATTATTTCCTCTTGTTTGAGAGTAGTTTCCTCTTCCCCTCCCACTTTGGGCAAAAAATGTCATGTTATGGTTTTTTTGATACCCCTAAGAGCATTAACAAATTCATTAAGAGTACGGTACGGTGCCTTAGCTAACATGAAGGTCCTGAAAGTCTTATACTTAAGACCTAGACCTCTAGAAAAGTCAATCACTTTACTATCCTCATCTACAGGTTTGTGCATGGATGCAAGACCATCACATATGCCTTTGAATTTCTTAATGTATTCAGCAATTAATTTGGTTCCTAGCTTCACACTTTGCAGCTCTTGTTTGAGCTGGAACTCTTTATCTTTTGTTGCATGAAGATATGCATCTTCCAAGAATTCCCACATCTCCTTGGCAGTTGAGCAGCCTACGATCAGGTACATGTTTTCTTATGTCAAGGTGCCTGACATCCAATTTCTTAGTAACACAACCTTCTCCTCCTAGTCATCAACAATTTTGGTGTCTTCTGCATCCTTCTCACCTGCTGCAGATTTTTTAGGAGTTTGTCAGAGGAACAGGTCAACAGGTTGCTTTACGTGGTTCTGTGATGAGATAGGTTAATCTCATCACTTGAATCAACTGATTCATTTGTGTCCTCCATATAATATAATTTGTTGGCTTAAGTCTAATGGAGCAGGAAGAAATAAGATGATGAAGTTAAGAGGTCGAAGAGTGTTGGTATAAGGGGTCATTGCGGTTTGATAATTTGTCTTTTTTATCTAATACGTTAAAAATCGGAAGAAGCTTTATTGATCTAATACCATGTAGAATTCTCATGTATATGTGAAGAATCAAGGATCGTATTGATGATTGAATGATTGAGTTACACACTCCTTATATAGGAGAAGAGTCCTATACTAGCTACACTAGGAATGATAGAAGAGTCCTATACTAGCTACACTAGGAATCCTAATACAACACAAATATATTATTTACACCTTATCCTAGTCAACTACATCAATTCAAGTCGTGCAAAGTATATAATTGTTTATAAATTAGAATTTAGTAGTCTAGTTCTAGTGTAACTCAAACTCTATCTCGCCAAACAGCTTCACCGAACCTGTTCCACTGAACATGTTCCTTTGATACGTTCCATTAGCTTCCTTCAACACAGGTCATGCAGATCCTTCAGCGGGTGAAAGTATTGATCAAGCCAAAAATTATGATGCCATAGCATCAGTGAATTGTGTTGGTATTACTTTAACCCCTAATCATTTCTCTCTAAGTTCAAATATTGATGGTAAAACGTTCACTAAAAAGACGTGGATAATAAACACAGGTGCAACTAAACATATGAGTTACAATACATATTCTTTTATCAATCTTAAATAATTTCCTATAATTACTTCAATAAGACTTCCTAATTAACAAAAGGTCAAGGTTTCTCATTCATGATCTGTCAAACTATTCTCAAATTTAATCATTCATAATGTGTTATATGTGCCTAGTTTCCATTTCAATTTATTTTTTGTACACAAGTTGAACAGAAAACTTTCTAAAATATTATTCTTCACACCTTCTCATTGTTTCATGCAGGACCCATCAATGAAGAGCCCAATGCTCCTTTGTGAAAGCCAAAATGGTCTCTACATCTTGAAGAATAGGTTTTCGGTTGCTTCTTATTTTGTAAATTCTTGTTTTAAGTCTAAATCTTGTTTAGATTCCCTAAAGGACGATAAATCTAGTTTTTTGTGTATTTATCTTTCTGTTATTCAAAGAAAGTTATGGCATGTAAGGTTGGGAATATGCCTTTATAAAATAGGCAGAATATCAATGAAATTCCTATTTCAGTTTGTTCGAAATTTTCTATTCCTTGTTCTATTTGTCCATTAGCAAAGCAATCCAAACTTCCTTTTCCTAATAGTCATATTTCGTCTCAACAAACTTTTAATTTAACCATATTGGTACTTGGGGCCTTATAAAATCCCTACTTACGATTGTTATAGGTAATTTTTAACCATAGTGAATTTTTAGTAGAGGAGCTTAGACGTTTTTATTAACTACTAAAACAAATGCTTTTTATTCTCAAATCTTTCCTTGCAATGATAGAACAAAAGTTCAATAAAAAGGTTAAGGTCATTAGGTCTAATAATGCTTGGGAATTGGGTTCATGCTTAGAAAATTCTAATCTTTTGTCTACAGAAAACATCATTCATCAAACTTTTTGTGTTGGCACACCTCAACAAAATGGTGTAGTTAAGAGAAAACACAGAAGCTTGTAGAGTTTTGCTTTTTCAGTATCATCTTCCATCAAAATTTTGGGAGGATTTTCTAACAACAACCACTTACTTAATCAACAGATTCCCCTTAAAACTGTTATCTTTTCAAACATCATATGAGAAACTCTTTGGTCATCCTCCAAATTACTATAACCTTAAATATTTGGGTTGTCTGGGTTTTTCTTCCACTCTTTCTCCTAGTAGATCTAAATTGGATCCTAGAGTTGAGTCCTATGTGTTTCTTGGGTATCCTTTTGGGCAAAAAGGGTATAAGTTACTTAGCTTACATTCCTCAAAACATACATTTTCAAAAATATTTTGTTTTGTGGAATGTTATATTTTATGAAGATATTTCCTCTTACAGATTCAGTAGTTATGCTTGATCCTGATTATCATTTTATATCTTCTCCTCTACATAGTACTTCATTTCCTCAGGATTAACTTTCCCAAGTACCTTCTACACCCGTTTTTCCTTCACAATCTTTTATTGCATTCTTCCAATGGAATCCCACTCTAAATTTGCAAGCAAATATGGATTCTCCTCTTCCAGATCCCTCTGTTTATAGAAGGATTATACACAATTAAATTTTTTAACTCATACGGGGCTTGATATATCTTTTACGGTCCAACACGTTAACAAATATGCAGTCACCACATCAAGCACATTTTTTGGCTGCACACCATGTTCTTTGATATCCTGTTTCGGATCCCAATTTGGGTATTTTTCTCAATTCCTCTTGTTCTTTCACTCTTCTAGACTTTTGTTATTCTGATTGGGCTACTTGCTTAGATTATAGATGGCCAGTAAGTGAATTTTTATTAAATTTGGTGGTAGTCCTATTTCATGGAAATGAAAGAAACAACATTTCCTTTCCCTTTCATCCTCTGAAGTTGATTACAGATCGGTGAGGTGGATCGTTGTTGAGTTGACGTGGTTAGTTCGTCTTCTTTCCGACCCTTATCTGTCTGCTTCATTACCAATTTCTCCATTCATAAAACCAAGATACAATTCATATTGCTAAAAATCCTGTTTTTCATGAGCGGACGAAACATGTTGACTTAGATTGTCACTTCGTCCGTCAACAATACCTCAATGGCCCAATTTCTCTTTCTTTTATTCCATCTTCATCTCAAATAACAGATTTGTTTACTAAGCCCCTACCTAGTACATCTCGTTGTTTCCTATTGAACAAGTTGGGTGTTCGTTCCTCCCCGTCCAACTTAAGAGGGGGTGTTGAACTTATTGGAGACTCGTCAATGTAATAGCTCGAGGATGATTTTGTGCCAAAGAAGAATGAAAAATGCTAACAATATCATGTTTTTCAGAGAACACAAAGTACACACGAGCCATTATTTTAGTTTTAATTTTGTTTCTTTCCACCTGTAAATTAATGTTTTCCTTTTCTTTTTCTACTTCCATGTAAATAGTAGTTGGTTAAATAAGGTATCTATGAATTAGGAGATAATTGGGTAGTGTGTGAGTGTTACTTACGTACAACTATAAATTTTTTGTGTTGAGGTAGCTAATATATAGGATAGTTGAGTAGTTTGTTATTTTTTTTCTATATATACATGTACTGAATAGAGGAATATATACAAGAAATATTCAACGCCTCTCTTTTATATATTTACTAGGAAAATCACTCGCACTTCGCACGGGATAGAACTATTTTACTTAGATTACATATGATCATTCGGTAATATTCGTATTTTCGGTACATACACTACACTTTTAAAGAACATTGTATCTTAAGGCAAAGTGTTCCTTAGAAATCTTACAGTGCTATATTTTTTAATTTTTATTTTTATTATACAAATATTATGAGTCATAGAGTAATTTTAAGTGTATGAAATAAGTCTAAGAAAAAATCTCATTGGAAATAGTTAATCAAAAGTAATGAACTTTTTTTTAATTTCAAGAAGTTATAAAGAGCAAAATATACGTTAAAAAGAGACCAAAAAACATCGAACAACAACACTCAAAGTAAAGTGAAACATCATGTTCATACAAGATCATAATTAACTACAATCAAATAGAAAACCCTGGACTCCTTTCTTACGAACCTCTATCAATCTCTCTCTTTTTTATTATTGTATGTCATATCAAATATATACTAAAAATGACCCTAAAACATATATTATCATAAATATTTATTGTCATTGTCTCAAAATAGTCATTACTACTTTTAAGGTTTCATATCACCGACCCCAACTTATTGGATTAAAATATAGTTATTGTTATGGGTATGCTATGCAGTTACAAAGAACTAATGAAATTATCAACCAAGCAATAGGTGATATCTAAAATGTTCACAAAGGATGTTCTAAACCAAAAATTTGACTCACAACATATTAAAATCTCACAGTATAATTTTATGAGACAATGAACTTACAAAAATTTAAAAATAATAATAAAGACAACATTACTTTCCTAACAACCAAGAAGAAAAAGGCATGTTGCTTAACATATTTTTCAGAAAGATAGTCTTTCGGGTTGTATCCAAGTTTAGAGTTCACCTATTTAATTGAAATAAGCTAAAAGAAAGAGTTATTACTTGCTTATCAAAAAAATTTATCAAAAGAATAAATTCTCACTACACCAAAAATGATCTTTAACGACAATTAATAGCTTAATTATAGCTAAATATGTATTTTTATAAGCAATTGGTACTCTGCATAAATGTCCTTTAAGTCTATAACAACATCAAATATAATGACAATTAATTAATATCGGTAAAGACTGTAGCATTCTTCGTGAATGTGCATATTTATTGCCAATAACAAATATTTTGCTATAGTGTATTTCAGACATTAATTAATTTCACGAAAACATGATTTCTTATTATGCCCAAAATAAGAGAAGAAGAAATACGACAAATTAGTTAACTTAGGAATAGTGCAATGGCATTAAAAATTGTTTGTACCTAAGAAAAATTAATCAATCAAAATAATAGACTGATTGTGGCAAGCAAGAGAGAAATCATTTTTTTCTTATAACAAACTTCATCATTGGTTCCGTATTAGTTATCAGATATTTCTTGTGTGCTATCAAATATATCAAAACCCTCAATTTGTGATCCCAAAAAGTATACGAAGAAAACCTATAGAAAGGGACAAAATATATGGTAAATATTCAATCACCCTCACTCAAATTTTAAACATTATTTTTAAAAAAAAAAAGTCACCACAATTGAAAAAAGAAATTACAATAGATACATGAATCACTATGACTTATATTAAAAAGTTAAGCTTAACTAAATAGGAGGAAGAAACTTTGAGGAATGAAACACAGTTCATAAGAAGCTCAATATTTAAATTCAAATAAAGCATACAAATAATAGTGGAAAAACTAAAAGATTTGTTTACTAAATAACCTAATGTAATGAATTCAACCATTAAAAATTTCAGTAGTGTTATGAAATGTGCACTAAGAGGTCCAAAAGTAGTAATGTCGCATTGAAATTGATATTAATTTTCTTTATTTAAGTGAAGAGTCCTATAGAAAGGGACAAAAGAGAAGATCAATTTTCAATCATCCTTGCTGAAACTTTAATCGAGTTAAGAAAAAATGTCAGCAAAATAGGAAACAGAAATAGAAATAGTTACATGAATCACTCTCACTTATAGTAAAGATTAAACTAAATGAAATTGGAGGAATAAAACTTTCAGGGGTTAAACAAACTTCGGAAAAACATAACTAATGTGTTTGAATTTGACTACCCTATAGTGGAGGGGAAACCTACAAATTGTAGTGACAGAAAATTCCTCTATTTATAGAGAACATAGGGTAGTGTGAAAAAATATTTATTGTGCCTTATCAAATAGGTCACAACTCCTTCGAAAAGTTACAACCCTTCGGAAAGATCACAACCTTTTTGATTAAAGTAACAATTTTTCATAAAAGGCGCAACTCTTCATTGAAGTTATAACTTTTCATAAAAATCACATCTTTTCATGAAAGTAACAACTTTTCATGAAAATAAAATGTTGATTTTGGAAATAAATAAATTTAAAAGAAAATCCTACGGAATTAATAAAAATAATATTTAAAAGCTATCATGCATTATAACTAAAAACATTATATGGAAAATGAAAATTATTACATCTTATCATTTATTTATCCTTAATAACATAAGCATAACTTAATGATTGTAAAAATCATATCAGGATCTGTAACATAAGCAATGGTGTTGGTAAGTCACTCAACATGAGAAAAGTACACAAATATTTAATTATGAATAAGAACAAGAGATTAAAATTTCTTGTTATTGTAAAATAAGAAGAAATTCCTCTATTATAGACTATAAAGGATAATGTGAACAAATATTTATTGCGTCTTATCAGAAAAGTTATAATTATTTGGAAAAGTTTGAACCGTTTGTGAAGGTCACAACCTTCAATAAAAGTCGTAACCTTTTATGAAAACCATAATTTTTCATTAAAGTCACGACTTTTCATAGAAGTCGCAACACTTCATTAAAATCATAATTTTTCATAAAAGTTGCAACTTTTCATAAAAGTCATAATCTTTCATATATTTCATAACTTTTCATGAAAGGGGAAGGCTAGTATTGAAAATAAAATAAATTTATAGATTTTGCATTCTTTCAAACTGATAGTGAAAAACTAGAAGTAATGGCTTATCATGCCAAAGATAAGAATTCAAAAAAAAAAAGAACAAATAACAAACTAAAAATGAGATATCAATTGTGCACATCTATCAAGCTTGGTAACCATATTCTCCTCCATATAACTCCCCTAGAAAATTATTCTGCATTATAGTTAGTCCTCACTAAAATGAAATGAGTCGAGTTGGTCTGATCCACAATAAACCAAATAGAATAAAATCCACCCAGTGAGAATATCCATGGTAATGAACTTCCACTTCCACATAGGTATGGGCATCCTATGCTTCATATCACTCGGTATCTGATGCTCATACTTCACTTGTTGACAGTTCAAGCACTTGGCCACAAACTGGAAAACATCTACTTTCATACCACACCACCAATAGTGTTGCTTCAAATTGTGGTACATTTTTGCTCCCCTCGGGTGTATAGAATATTTTGAAAAATAAGCATCCTCCAATATCATTCGCACCCAACCACCAACTCCAGAACACAAATACGACCACAAATCCCTCCTGGTGAAATGCTAAGATAAATTTCTAGCTTAATAAATCCTTGAGCTTTTGAAATCTCACCTCACACTCATCGGTCCAAAAAAATACCAAATGCTTCTGAAAGTACTTAGTTAATGGAGTAGCGCTTGAAGAGAAACTTTGAATGAACTAACAATTATAGCCCGCTAACACGATAGAACTCTATATCTTTGTATGGTAAGTAGGTCTCACCCTGTCACAAACTACCGCAACGTTGGAAGCATCAACCATACTACCTTTCATGGTCACTTCATGACCCAAGAAAGTGACACACTCATGTCAAAACTCACACTTAAAGAATTTTACATACAACTGCTTCTCTCTCAATCTTTAAAGTACGGTCCTCAATTGACGTACATGATCGATCTCATTCTTGCATTAAACTATGATATCATCAATTAACATAATCACAAAAGAATTCAAATAAGGCGAAAATACTCAGTTCATCAACTCCATAAAAGTGGTATGGCTATTAGTTAGACCAAATGACATGATTACAAACTCATAATGAGTCTCAGAAGTTGTCTTGGGGATATCAGAATCATGAACTCTCAATTGATGGTAGCCCGACCTCAAGTCAATCTTAGAGAAAACTAACACAATTTGAAGCTGAAGTTGATCAAATAAATAATCGATGTGGGGAAGAGGATACTTATTATTGACTGTAGCCTTGTTTAACTATATATAATCGGTAACATCCTCAGACTACCATTATTTTTCTTAACAAATATGATCAATGTACTCTTTAATGATAAACTAGGACTAATAATCACTTTCCACAATAAGTCCTCCAATTGAGCCTTCAATTGCTTCAACTCCACCGATGTCATCCGGATGATGGAGACATAGAAATGGGCTTGGTTCCTAGCTCCAAGTCAATCACAATGCTATGTTGCATGGTCAGGAGGAACACTTGGTAAGTAAGTAAGAAACATATATATTAACTCTCTCTCACACTGTAATGGTCTCTAAAAGAGATTGACCTATGGTAAAATTATGAATATGCATCAAATAAGATAAATATCCTTTTTCCATCATATGATGGGCACAAAGAAAATATCACTCCATTGGGATCACCCTTCCACACCAATCGAGGTAAAATAGTGTACGCTAAAGTCAATATCTTTGCATACCAATATAAGATTGTACGAGGGGAAGATGACCAATCCATGCTCAAATTCACATCAAAATCGATAAGATTAATTAAAATTAGGTCTGCTCGAGTTTCACTATCAGAAAATTCCATAACATACCCCCGATATATACGATCCACCACCAAGGAATTGTCTACCATAGTAGAGATGTTAATCAATAGGAACAACCAGTTGATAACACAAGAAAAGCTACGGCCTCTTGAAGAAAATTGGTGAACCCCCTTACCAACTTATGTATCTACTCAAACTCTATGGGAATACTCAATATGGCAAAACGAGACAACTAAGGAAATACTCAACTTAATTTGACATTCTTCAAAGTGGCTTTTTCAGGTGATTTTTAAACTTATAAATAAAGGTATCATTTTCAATGTATGACACACTTAAATAAGAAGAAAGTCCTCCTACATCTACTTCTCTTATGTTCTTCCTTTATACTTATATCATTATCATTATGAGTTTACTTTTATAACATGTTATCAGCACGAATATGCTCTAAAAGTTGTAGCACTTTGCAAAAGTGTTGTAGTTGAAACACTTGTGAGAAGGAACAAGTTCTATTTAAGTTTTCTTGGTACATATTTATACTTTCAAAAGTTCCTCTTATACTAATAATTTATTTATATTATATATGTGATATATGAAAAGGTATAACATATTTTATACAATGGTTTATGATTATACTAACAGTTCTTCATTTCAGAAAAGAATTGAAGGATAAAGAAGTATACTCATGGATGAGTTTTATTGGTATTGATTTATATGACGTTGATTGAAGAGTAAGACAATGAATTCAAGTCCCATCGCACCAGAAGGGTAGGACACAGTTTAAAGTTCGGATGCACATAGTGAAAAATATACTTGAGGATAAGACGATAGATTCAAGTTATATCGCACCAAGAGAGTAAGACATTAATTTGAGTTTTGATGCACCATGATGATAAGGTATTGGGTCCAATCTCATAGATTTATGACATACGATGACTTTATATGGATAAGACGTTGGATATAAGTTCTAATGCACCATAATGATGACTAAGGCAAAAATAATATATTTTGATGAAAAATCTTGAAATTCATCATATTGAATTTGCTCCATTCCTTGAAAAGAATGTGGAAGCAACATATGATAACTTTGAAATCTGCATGTTGACTTGCTCCATTCTATCGTATGCATGTGGTAGCAGTAAATATTTAGTCTGAAAGATGACAAATCATTAACGATATTAAAAAGGGTGTAAAGGGACGAAATTATAACAACCATCATTGTGGTAATTATAAAAGAAAGAAAAACTACGGGTTCTCCAAATAGTCCTTCAAAATGTGAAGTCAATTTTTATTATCAAAATGGTATGAAAGGTCACTGGACTTATGAATGTTGTCGACCGAATAATTTGACAAGTTTATAAGTCCTCCATCAAAATATAAGAAGATAAAGTGATGGTACACTTGATCTTTCAAAGTGATGTTGAGGTGTGTCACGGGAATATGATGAATTTTAAAGCGATGAAAATGTTCTTATAATGCAAATGAAGTACATATAAATTATTAGGCCATTCCTTACACAGAAGTGACTTGTGATGAGTATCGTGAATGCTCAAGCAATCATTATGGGTTAGATATATGTCACAACTCACCTTTATGGGAGGTTTGAGAAAAATTGATATGTGCCACAACTCAAATCTACGGAAGGTTTGAGAGGAATAAAGAAATTTTATTTGGCATAAATGGTCAATAGTCGTGTACATTTATACGTCGTAAATATTATGTTATGTTTATTTATGAACTACCAAACAGGCAAAAGAAAGAAAAATTTTGCCTATCAAGGTTGTGTCATGATCAAAATATAATATTGTGTGGCAATACAAATTTGTCATTGGTTATGTACCTATGGTACAACTAAAGCAAGACACATGTCTTGCTCTTAATAATTTTGACCATGACAATAGAAATATAATTTCTCCTTGAGGAGATGTTCACCATATGGATGGTGTCATAGAATATGTGATAGTACACAAAATTAATTGCAAACTCTAACGAGTTGTATTATTACAAGATAAATAATATTGGGGTTGCAGTAAGTCTCAAAAGAAACTTTTAAGTTTCGGATAAATTCAAAAGAAATATTGAGACTATAAATTATGAAAAGATTTTTCATCTTCAGATTACTATAATTGAAGCGGCTTATAAATATTTATGTAAAAGAATACCTGTTATATTCAAGGTGTTTTGATGATCCTCACAAACGCGGGGACCTCATCCCTGTCAAAGTGCTCTCGCCCAGCAAAATCTGTCATGTTAGGTGGTAGGTGAAATGTATAGCATCCTATACCAATAAGAAGAGCCGATGAGATTGTATGTTTAAGTATCTCACAAATGCAGGGACCTGGTTGGTGGCAGAGTTCTCTCCATCTGAAACATAATGGTGTACAACTACAAAGCTGTCCTATCTGTGGTAGGTTAGGCGCCAGTGTACTGAACAAATACGAATGGAAGAGGTTGTTTGTCCAACGGTTAATAACTCTTTATGGTTGATACTTTCAACATGACAATCAACATATTAAGTTCATTCATTCAAGAAGAGAGAAAGAGCAGCAAGTCTTTGTCAAGAACTCAAGCATCAATGAACGCAGCAATGGACCTAGTCCTGGAAATTCTACGCAAGAGAAAAGGATGAAAAGACAGCTGTCAAAAGCTGCCAACTCTGAGGAGTTGGTGCACAACTTTTCATGACAGCAGGCTCTCAGCCAATAGCCTCGTCCCAAGGGTTTGTGTCCATTTGAATACAGTCTTTTCTCCAACAACACAAACACAAGGTTTGGCAAACAAAGTTTTCGATTTCAGAAAATGCTAAGGCTCAAAAAGGAAAGGTCATCTTCAAGAAGTGTCATTCTAACAGCAACAAGTACATGATAGAGCTACAAGCTATATAGTTGTCTTGGGATTATATCTTTCGTGCTTACATTGTAAATCTGTTCCTAATCTATAAAGGTTAAGATATTTTTTTTGGGTTTGTAAAAGTCTAAATCACTTAAGATTAACTGATTTAGTGTTCAACATGATTTGTTGCTGAGTCAAATTCTAAGTCATTTAGAGTTAGGTGGTTTAGTGGGCTGTGTGGTATCTGCTAAGCAAATTCTAAATCATCCGGAGTGTGGTAGTTTAGTAGGTTGTGTTATATCCGCTTAGGCTCTTCAAGTAATAGATAGATTCCTTGATAGTGAGATTAATAACTTTTTTTCACATTGGTTGTAATCGGGTTTCACTTTTGCTTGAGAAGATTCATGAAGACGGTTGTAAATCCTGTGTAATAGGTCGTGGTTCTACACTCTTGAGCAAGAAGGTTTCCACGTAAACTTCCTGTATTGTGTTCTTTGTATTGTTTACACTTCTACACTGTTTTTGTTGTGTCAAGGGACCAAGTACGTTGACTGGTATTGGACACACATATTCTAACAAGTGGTATCAGAGCGGGTGCTCTCTATCTGGTTAAAACCAAGAGAGAAGTTCATGCGAAAATAGCATCACTACATAATAATAAAAAAAATCAGTCTCCCACAAGACCTTCTATTCTTGATGGTCAGTTTTATAAATATTGGAAGATTCAGATGAGAGACTATCTTATGGCTGAGGACATTGAAGTATGGGGCGTCATATGTAAAGGTTTTTATGTTCCAACTGTGGAGGTTAAAGATGGAGAGGTCACAAGAGTCATTCCCAAATCTCGAATACAATATAATGACTCTGACAGACTATTTCACAAAGCAAGAAATCTACGGATGTACGGCTTAGTATAAATGAATATGATCTGATTTCATCTTGTGAATCAGCCAAGGACATTTGGGATATGTTGAAAACAACTTATGAGGGCACTGAGGAAATAATAAAATCTAAGCTAGATCTCTTTACTACTCAGTTTGAAGGTTTCACTATGAATGAAGGTGAACTCATTCATAAAGTGTGCACCAGATTCTCCAACATCACAGATGAGCTCATGTTCCTTGAAGAACCTATTCCTATTGTCGAGCAAGTCTCTAAGATACTGGAAATTCTTCCTAGGTCTTGGACAAATGATTTTTTAACTGATGATAAGACAAAGGGCCCTGAAGAGGAGACTCTACATACACTATTTGATCTTCTTCAAGTTAATGAGGTACATAGAAAAAATAAGTGTCTAATTCTGAAGGGTAAATACAAGAGGACATGTCTGATTGATGAGACTGGTCTGAAAAAAGAAAATTTAGTCAAGACTGCATAAGGTAAAGACAAAGAGGGGGACCAGGTCTGTCCCAAGATACGCAGAAGAGAAGTCTTTTTCATAGAAATAAAAAGGGATATGGCTGCATGGGAAAAATCCTCAAGTGATTCAGATGATTCTGAACACACAGATAGCGATTTTACGACAAAGTCAGACGAGGAAGAGCTGATGAAAAGTTAAATCTATCTTATTTCAAGCAAAACTTGAATACCTTTTCTACTAGCAAGTTGAGAAAGCTAGCAGTTGTATTAATTGATTTGATAAGTGAGCTGACAAGTGAGAAGGATCCCATAAACAACAGTCTAAATATCTCTCAAGATGAAAAAATTGGATTAGTTGCCCAAATATGTGTAATTAAAAGACAAATGCTTGTTCTAGAAGCTGAAAATATAGAACTGAAGAAAATGATGAAAGGAGTAACTAATACAACTTTTAAAGGAAAGAATGAGGCAAGCAGCTTGCAGCTGGAGCTTGAGAATGAGCTGCACATTGCTAATAAAGACCAAAATTGCATTACAAAGAAATCTTGAGTTAGAGAGGAACCTGGTCCGTGTAAAAGAGTAACTGGAAAAATCTCTCAAATGGACCAATTCGTCTAAGATTCTTACAAATTTGATTGGTCAAAACAACAACAGTAGAAGAGGGTTGGGCTGTGAAAAGATAAAATCCTCCTTTAATCCTCAAAGCAAAAAATATTCCTGATCTTGACAATTTGTTGTGTGAGAATTGTGGTCGAGATGGAAATCTTAAGAAAGATTGTCCAATTTTGGAAAAAACTGAAGGAAGTTCATCAAATTATTCCAAACAACGAAAAAGAGCTAAAGAAAGGCATGTGAAGTTTGTCCGATCTAAAAATAATCAAGAAAAGAAAGAAAGGGGACCTGGTCTTCGTGCTAAATTTGTCAGATCCGACAGTAATGTGGAAACGGAGCGCAAGGGACCTGGTCCTCGCTATCGTTTTAGAAAGAACACTTTGCCCCTAGGACAGGAATGCTTCTTGTTAAGCCTTTTGATAGCTATTGGAAACTCTGTTTGAAGTGGTTTCCTAAGTCTAACAAGTAATTCTTGTGCAGAAGAGAGGAAGTAGTCAGTGTTGGTTTATAAATAGTAGATGCTCAAAACACATGACTAAGAAGGTTACAAAACTTCCTCTCTCTCAAGACACTTCAAGGTGGAGGTGTCTGTTATGGCGAATGGCAATAATGCTACATTTTTTGTGTAGATTTGTAATGAATGAAATGAAGCTAAGATCTTATTAGTAACTGTTTGTCACAAACTTGCTCTATCAGGCGATGATTTTGATAGAAAAGAGATGCAAGAACATGTATATTGCTGATCTATTTACTGCTCATTGTGATAGTCTGACTGAACTTAATGCTCAAGGTATGAATGTTGAGGTATGATTCAAGAGATGTGCTCATGAGTGTTGTTTTGTTGCACATACATGTGTCAAGGCACCTTGTCCCAGTCTGCATAAAATGATATTTACAGATGACAAAGGTTGTGACGATGATGTTAAAGAGAAGCAGATCAGACCATACTTCAGGTAAAATATGCAGGATTTTAATCTTTCGAGATTCCGCAAGGTGAAGTGATAAATGTAACATGTTTTTTGACAAAAATGATGTGTTTTTGGAATACTCTTACTCCAGCAAAGCTTGTCCAGTGTATAAAATGTGTGCATTGAAAAAGATGTTTCTGTAATTTTTTACGAGTCTAGAAGAATTGAGAAGTTACAAAAGAAAGAAACTCTGAGATGGAAGGGGTTCTTCAGAATCAGAGAGATGGTATAAATAGTGAGCTTGCTGCAGAACATTCTCTTCATGATTCCAGCAATCTCAAGGAAGTTGATGCGAATGATGAACCTGATGAGGTACCCGGTCCTCTAGATATTGATGAACAAAGATGATGCAGTTCAAACTGATAATAAAAATTTTGAAGGTGAGAATGAAGAAGTTGATCAAGTTCAGTTTGAAAGAAGCAAATTCTGACAGTCGGTTCCCTAACAAGCTGAATGGTTGTCCAAGTTGCTCCTCAACAATGGCTTCAAGAGAGGTAAAATTGTCAAAAACTCTTCTCTTTGAATTCAATATGAAAAAAATTGTTGATTATTTAGGTACATATTGATGATGTTGTGTGAAGAGCTTATTTTTATTTCACTCATTAAAAGTGAGTGTTGAAATAAGCATAATGGAAGAATTAAATTTCTTAGAGCTACAGATTTAGCACACCTTAAAAGAGTACCCTCGGTTGTCCGGAGAAGCACATTAATGAGCTATTCAAATGGCGTAACATATTTGAAGTCAAGACAATGATAAAGAGGGATAATGTCATCATGAAGCTTTGTAAGAAGGAAGATCAAGTGGATGACATCTTCACTGAAGCTCTAAGCATGGATCAGTCGAATACTCTCATAGAATCTTAGCTACAGAGAAGAAGATAGCACAACATTCAGGGGTTAATTTTTGTTTGAACATTGGAAAGGACCTGATACTAGTTCAAAGAAGCTGCTGAAAGGGTTTCATGTTTTGGGTGCCTAGACAATTCATACTTTCTTGACACTAACTTGAAGCTGGATGTTGATCAATCGGGTTCAAAGACTCTACTCATGTACAAAGGAAAATATTTTGAAGGTTGTTGAGAAAATCTTAAGTCATCTAAAAAAGATAGAGGACCTGGTCTATTCTATCCATCGGGAGACTTTTTGATTTGTAGAACATGGTGTCGTTGATTATGCTAGGTATCAAACTGATAGCAAGAGTACCTCAAAAGTGGATTATGTTATATGCTGATCTTTAACTCATGTGGAATTAAAAGGCAAGATTTAATTGCTCTTTCATCAACTGAGGCAATAAATGTAACAAGTGCAACTTGATGGGTTCAACTTTTGTTGATCAGGAAATATCTTGAAGCTCATAAAAATATGGCTGAATTAATCAATATGATGATGGAAATGCTAAAACCTTCTTGAAAGGATCCTGCCTGAAGCAATCAACTCTTTCATGACTATGAAAAGGGAGCAGGTATCCTTGCTTTCCGGTTATGTATGTTTTAGCAAGTTCAGTTTCATACCTTTTGTAGGTATACACACATGCAAAAGGGGATGAAGGAAAAGGGAGGTCAAGATATATCTAGTCAATGACATTCAAACTACAGAGAGGGACCTGGTCCTTTCTCGAAATTTAGCAATCTTAACATTGCATTTTGAATTATGCATGAGAACTATTGCAATTGCCACATGTCTGTCCTTCAGGAATCTGACTGTTGTCTCATCTTTTGATTGCCAAAATGATACCTTATTTTCTCTTTCTTTAAATTTCATCTTTCTTTCAAATTCCCTAGAAAATCAAGTTACCTTCCAAACATCAGGGTGCTTCGAAATTTTCTTCTATCTTCTTTTCATACACACTTCAAATTTTTAACCCCTTTATTCTTGCTGGAGAATTCTCTGATGAAAATGTTTTAAGTGTGAAGAACTCAAAGTTTTCTAATGAGGAATGTATAAAAAAAATAAAAAGAAAAAGAATATCTTCTTGGTTCTTCAATTGTTGATTTATTCATCTCGGAGGCCTTGATTTGTTTGTGTTACCAATCTTTCTACTATGAGAAACTTAGGCTTGTGTTGGAAGCTATGACAGTTGCTCGTGTTAATTGGAATACTAAAATGGGTTGTCTAAAGGTCCAGCTTCTAAAACAATACTATCAGAGAGACCAGGTGCCAAAAGAAAAAATAATAATTAAAAAAAGGTTAAACATACAGCTTGGGCTGCACAACATGTTGTACGTTAAGACAATATTCTTGAAATCTTATGTTAAGGGATATGCTCTATTAGTTCTATTCTTTAAATCCCTTGCCTCTAAGTCATCCCTTCTCTTCCTATCTCTCTATTAACAGTCATCATTACTCTTTTTGGGCATTGTTCTTGTTTCCATTTCTAATCATATTTGCAATGCTTTGATGGTTGATCTTTTGTTTATGGATGAAAAATGTTTGGTTTCTACTGACTTGTCTCATTACTTTATGTCTTTTTACTCATGCTTAGTGTTGCCCAACTGGCAATGAATTTTCTTAAATTGCATTTCTGTCAACTTGGTTTACTACTTTAACCCTTTTTTATGATGTCAAAAGGGAAAGTTGTTAAGGTAAGGTATGAGATAAATGGTGTTATAACTGCTTGAAGAAGTATGAGATTAATGGTGTTATCACTGCTGGAAGAAGATATGCATCATGCAGATAGGGGGGAATCAATGCTAGCTGCTTGAAGAGGAAATGATTTTTTCGACAGGGGGAATAAATGTTAGCTACTTGAAGAGGAACTGGTCCTGCCGACAGAGGGAAGAAGATACTTAAAGAGGACCAGGTCCTGCCGACAGGAGGAAGAAGAAATTGAACAAGTTTGTCATCGTCAAAAAGGGGAAAATGCTATGTTGTTGTTTTGATGAGTTGAAAAACTTTGGGACGATTCAACTATAGTTACCCCAAGAATTCTTGTTGATAGGGGTAACTACTGAATAAGTATGTCATCTTCAAAAAGGGGGGAAATGCTATGTTGATATTTTGATGATTTGACAAACTTAAGGGATGATTAATCTTCATTCACCCCAAGAATTCTTGTTGATAGAGGAAATTGGTGAATATATATGTTATCATTAAAAGGGAGAAAATGTTAGTTCAAATATTAGTTGAGATGTTAGCTCGAACTTGATATAAAGTTTTGGTGATTTAACAAACTTATCGATCTAACAAGGAACCAGATCTTTATTATTGGAACTGCTGACAGTGAGATGAATGATAATCTCAGCGTGAGGTATATTTGTTTGCTATCATCAAAAAGGGGGAAAATGTTATATTCAAGGTGTTTTGATGATCCTCACAAATGCAGGGACCTGGTCCCTGTCAAAGTGTTGTCGTCCAGATACAAATCAGGTACAGCCGTAAAAGTTGTCATGTTAGGTGGTAGGTGAAAAGTGCAGTGTCCTACACCAATAAGAAGAGCGGACGAGATTGTATGTTTCAGTATCTCACCAATGCTGGGTCCTGGTCCCTGACAGAGTTCTCTCCATTTGATACATAATGGTGTATAACTGTAAAGTTGTCCTGTCAGTGGTAGGTGAGGCCCCAGCGTACTGAACCAATAAAAAAGGAAGAGGTTGTTTGTCCAACGGTTAATAACTCTTTATGGTTGATACTTTCAACATGACAAACAAAATATTAAGTTCATTTATCCAAAAGAGAGAGAGCAGCAAGTCTTTGTCAAGAACTCAAGCATCAAAGAACGCAGCAAGGGACCTGGTCCCGGGAAGTCTACGCGCGAGAAAAGGACGAAACGACAGCTGTCAAAAGCTTCCAACTCTGAGGGGTTAGTATACAACTTTTAATGACAGCAGGCTCTCAGCCAATAGCCTCGTCCAAAGGGTTGGTGTCCATTTGAATATAGTCTCTTCACCAACAACACAAACACAAGGTTTGGCAAACAATGTTTTGGATTTCAGAAAATCCAAAAACTCAAAAAGCAAAGGTCATCTTCAAGAAGTGTCATCCTAACAATAACAAGGACCTGATAGAGCTACAATCTATATAGTTGTCTTACGATTATATCTTTTGTGCTTACATTGTAAATATGTTCCTAATCTATAAAGGATTCAAATATTTGTTTAGGGTTTGTAAAAGTCTAAATCAGTTAAGATTAACTGATTTAGTGGGCAGCATTGATTCGTTGCTTAGTCAAATTCTAATTCATCTAAAGTTAGGTGGTTTAGTGGGCGGTGTGGTAGCCGCTTAGCAAATTCTAAATCATTCGGAGCGTGGTGGTTTAGTGGGCGGTGTTGTATCCGCTTAGGCTCTTCAAGTAATAGGTAGATTACCTGATATTGAGATTAATAACGTTTTCTCACATTGGTTGTAATTGGGTTTCACTTTTGCTTGAGAAGATTAGTGAAGACGGTTGTAAATCATTTGCAACAGATCGTGGTTTTACTCCTTTGAGAAAGGAGGTTTTCACGTAAACTGCTTGTGTTGTGTTCTTTGTATTGTTTACTCTTTTGCACTATTTTTGCTGTGTCAAGGGACCTGATTCGTTGGCGGTAGTGGACGCATATATTCTAACAATACCCATTTTTTCCTCTTGTTTGTTGCACACAAAATTGGGCATGCTGATGAAA
>JAKWJD010001766.1:8989793-9057753 GCA_027705065.1 Solanum peruvianum | reverse complement strand
AAATGGATTTTTTTCGTTCTCTTTGTTAGTATTCATGTTTTATGATAATCAAATTTTATTGTATTTACTTTGTTTTTAATTTATATTTTTATTTTGATAATGTTGATAGTGCTTTTTCTTGTTGAAAATAACTCTTAAGTTAATTGATTATTTTTATTTAAATGAAATATTAACAAGATATCTTAATATATCGTATATGTATATATATATATATATATATATATATATATATATATATATATATATATATATATATATATATATATGTAACTTATCAATATTTTATAGCATCGTATATTTTTTAGAAGTCCACAAAAATCAAATAGCAGAAAAAAAAAAGTTTAAAGTGATGAAAAAATCGACTTAATTAATTTGACTTGATTTGATCATTTGAAAAATTAAATTAATTAAATTTATTTTTGTTCAATTAAAAAATGGTCCAATCTAAATCACGAGCAAAATAATCCTACAAAAAATACGAAGTTTTCAAGTTTGATGATAAATAATAAGAATAATAACAAAATTATGAAGAACCCTAAATAAAAATAAAGGAGTAGAAAAGATACAGAATAAGGAAAATAATAAAGAAAGAGAACTTTTAACACTTTTTTTTTTTAAGTGGGATGTCAATTTCTTAGCAGTGTGAATCTAAAAATAATACTTATAGGTTAGACTTTCGAGAATAATTTCACTTTTCAAACTTTTTTGAGCACTGTAAACTAAAAAATAATAATTATAGGTTAGACTTTTTAGAATAATTTTACTTATCAAGGATAGTAATTTTTTCTTGAACACTATAAACTGAAAATTAATAATTATAGATTAGAATTTTTAGAATAGTTCTAAGTTATACTTCATTTTAATTTTAAAAAGAAATCATCAATTTTGCAACAGAGATTCTCTATTAGTACTATTGCACATAGCGGTGGGCCCTCATTCAGCGCTAAAGTGCCATGTGTATTTCCGCTTCCACAAAATTTCTCTATTTATACATTCCCATGGCTTTGCCAACAAAAATACAAGTGGAACTCTTAGCCTTAAAAGTGTCTTCTTCTCCATTTTTTTCAGTCAAAAAACTAAAAAAAGTTTAAAAAGTTGTGTTTGTGAGTAAAAATGTTTATTGAGAACTTTAAGGTTGAGAGTCCCAATGTTAAGTACACAGAGAGTGAGATTCGCTCTGTTTATGATTATCAAACAACTGAGTTGGTTTATGAGGAAAAAACGAGACATTTCAAGGGACTGTTAAGCCAAAAACTGTCAAATATGAATTCAAAACTATTGTTCATGTTCCAAAATTAGGTTGTGTTTTGAGTTGTTTTTTTTTTTTGCCAGATCCTTAATTTTTGCAAAAGATTGGAACTATATTCAAGATTTGAGAAATTAAACCATGGGTCTTTTATGTTTTGTGATAATTTTTTGTGTAATTTGATTTCTGGTAGGGTTATGCTGGTTGGATGGGTGGAAACAATGGTTCAGCATTGACTGGAGGTGTTATTGCTAACAGAGAGTGAGTTTTTTTTCTCTCTTTTTGCTCTGTAATTTCTCTATGTCTTTGTCATGATTCTTGCATAAACAATGGGTGTTGTTGAAAATTGCAGAGGAATTTCA
Organism: Solanum peruvianum; assembly: GCA_027705065.1. Classification (NCBI taxonomy): domain Eukaryota; kingdom Viridiplantae; phylum Streptophyta; class Magnoliopsida; order Solanales; family Solanaceae; genus Solanum; species Solanum peruvianum. The sequence goes on along the minus strand of JAKWJD010001766.1, from coordinate 9,056,145 downwards.
TGGGCTACCAAGGATGTGCAGCAAGCCAATTACTTTGGTTCTCTTACACAGGCCTCTATAATTCGAGTTGGGTCCTTCAATGGAAAGGAGATCTATGCTTCCTTTAAGAGCATACTTCCCATGGTAACCTTTAATTTTTTTGAAATGACACTTTCTTGTGTTGGTTGTCACTTTTATATACTCTGCTTCAATTTTGACTTAACGCGCTGCTTAAAGAAGCTAAAGAATGAATGTTTTTATATGAAAGATGCAAAGTTGAAATTAGAATCTAACATAAAAGAAAAAGAAATGTTTAACTTTAGAAGTTAACATAAAAAGAAAGAAATATCTTTTGCAAACGGATAAAAGAAATATTGTTTTAGTCCTGTTTTGAATTGACGTGGAGGGGTAAAGCATGAATCTTGTGCTAGAAAGACATCTCTTTAAAAAAATATATATACTCCAAAAAGGGGAAGTAAGACAAACAAATGAGACGAGGATTAAATTTTTTCTGTTTGTTGATGTGGTTTTTTTTTTAATCAATTGATAATGAAATAGGTTAATCCATCCGGATGATGTAGTGTTTGGAGGATGGGACATCAGCAACATGAATTTGGCAGATGACATGGCAAGAGCTAATGTTTTTGACATTGATCTTCAAAAGCAACTGAGGCCCTACATGGAATCCATGGTCCCATTGCCTGGTATCTATGACCCTGATTTCATTGCTGCAAACCAAGGCACGTGCTAACAATGTCATCAAAGGAACCAAGAAAGAACAAGTTGATCAAATTATTAAGGATATTAGGTAAAACAGGGTTGTTTTATTATATCACAAAGTGTATAACCTTTTGGTTGCTAATTATAGTGTTGTTTTTGGGTAAATTAAGGAGTTGAGAACAACAATGTGGACAAGGTGATGGTCCTGTGGACTGCCTACACTGAAAGATACAGCAGTGTGGTTGTTGGCCTTAATGATACCATGGAAAACCTCTTTGCTTCTGTGGATACAAATGAGGCCGAAATATCTCCTTCCACCTTGTATGCTATTGCTTGTATTCTTGAAAATGTACCCTTCATCAATGGAAGCCCACAAAATACTTTTGTCCCAGGTATGTTCCAGTTTCAAATTAAAAATCTTGCTTTGTTGTTGTTATTGTTGTTGTTTCTTTGGGAAATCAGTTGTGTGTTAGTCTTATGTATTCATTGAAAATTTGTTAGGAGATCTCGAAAAGCAACGTTGTCGATGACATGGTTTCTAGTAATGCCATCCTTTATAAGCCTGGAGAGCAACCTGACCATGTTGTTGTGATTAAGGTAATTGATTACTAATTAAAAAAATGTGACAAGGCACAATACTTGTTCTAACATTGGATTTATGGGATTCAGTATGTACCATATGTGGGAGATAGCAAGAGGGAAATCGATAAGTACACTTCAGATATTTTCATGGGTGGAAGGAACACCATTGTATTGCACAATACCTGTGAGGATTCTCTTTTGGCTGGTCCAATTATCTTGGATTTAGTCCTCCTGGCTGAACTCAGCACCCGCATTCAGCTCAAAGCTTTAGGAGAGGTCTGTTTCTTTATCCCTGACTTTTTATACATTTTCAAATTACCGGTTGATTTGTCTGAATTACATGAACCATGTCTGATTTTCAGGGTAAGTTTCACTCCTTCCATCCCGTCGCGACCATCCTCACTTATCTTACCAAAGCTCCTCTGGTAAATTCTCTTGAAGTTTCATTTTTCATTTTTTAAAAATAGTAGCAAAAGATATGTTCCTTGAACAGTTAATTGGCTACGCAATACCATAAATATAACATAAAAATAACACTACAGTTAATTGGTTAGACTAAGAGCCTGTTTGGCTCAGCTTAAAAGCTGGTCAAACTGACTTAAAAACTGGTTTTTGACTTATTTAGCTGTTTGGCAATACTCAAAATAACTTATTTTAAGTTTAAAAAAACTTATTTTAAGCCAAAAGTTTAAAGTTGGGGTAGGGGTGTTTTTTTTTTCCAGCTTATAAGCTGTTTTAAGTTGACCACATTTTTACATTTTTGCCCTTAATATTTTTATACAATCTCCAAATTACCCACATAATCCTAACATCTCTTTCTTCTATAAATCCCTTTTCACGTGTGGATGATAGACAATTACTATTACTAATGAATGAAAATAAAATAAATCTTAAATCTTTCAAGTGATCTATTCAAATTATATCTTATTAAAATGTAAAATAAGTTGCACATATAACTTAAATAAAAATTTATATTCCTCTCATAAATAATTTGTGATAATAAAGAAATATGTGAATGATAGACAATTATTATTACATATGGATGAAACTAAAACAAAATCTTAAATCGTTCTTTGATCTATTCAAATTATATATCTTTAAAATCTATAATAAGTTTATTTTCATCTTATAAATAATTTGTGATGAGAAAGAAATTTGTGAATGATAGCAAAATATAATTATTTATGGATGTAAAATATAAATTAATTAACTTTTATTCTGTGAACAACTTTTAAGGGTATTTCAGACATTTTGATTTAAAAAGTTGTTTATCAGCACTTATTTGCCAAACACATCATCAACTTTTTTTTTAACTTCAGCACTTTTATCCAAACGCATAACTGCTTATTTTAAAAATAAGTTTCAGCACTTTCAAAAGTACTTTTTTAAAGCTGCTTTTATTAAGCTCATCCAAACGGGCCCTAAGATGAATAATTTTTTAGGTTTATGTTTGTGAATTGGTAAACAGGTACCACCAGGTACACCAGTGGTGAATTCCCTTTCAAAGCAGAGGGCAATGCTTGAGAACATATTGAGCGCTTGTGTTGGACTGGCACCAGCGAACAACAAGATCTTGGAATACAAATGAAAATCTCATAAGAAGTGAAAGGACTCAAGAAGTTATGTAGCAGAATAACCATTACATTAATACTGAAACAATTTTCTTATTAAGTATGCTATACTACAACTCTTTCTTATCAAATTTCTATCATTACATAAATACACAGGACTAAAGAGACAACTAATAAATATGGCTTAGGATGCCATAACATCTTTCATGACAGCACTTGAGGAGATGACAAAGAACTAATGATGGAAGTGCTCCATGGAAAACTTGATTCTTTGAGAACACTTAATGAAGAAACTTGAATCATGAATGAAAGCTTTGAAATGGTTGCAGAGAAATGCTTAAAAGATCTCATTGCTAGAAGCTTAGTTTTTGTCCATACATACACTCCCGTGGAAAAATCAAGAGCTGTAGAATTCATGATATGGTCTATGGATTTTTCTGAGAAGAAGCTCAAACTACAAACTTCTTGAACATTATCACAGAGAGCAATGTTCAGTACTATCAAGGTTCACAGTCCCTCTTCCTTTTCCCTAGCTTCACATCGACGTCGAATCCAATCTAGCTGGACGGATTATCAATCACTCATTGATGATGCTACAAGTTATAAAGTGCATTCTATTAGTTGTAGTATTTCCTATGACAAAAGGCTTAACTTTTCATGTTTTAAGCTACTAAGGGTATTAGATATAATTTTAGTGCGACAATTATGTTATAAGCCAAATGGTATACAGGGCTTATTTTGCTTGAGATATCTAGCTTTTTCGTGGCTGAACATGCATATATTCTCGCCATTGCTAAATCTACAGAGTTCAATAGTTCAGCTTTATCAGCCAAAATTAATACCTCTCTATTTACCAAAAAATATTTGGGGGTTTACAGAGTTGAGTCATCTCAAGCTAAGCCTGATCGTCTTGGGTGATCCTCCATCAGAATACAAGTCGCTTGTTTTGGAACACCTGCACACCCTTTCAGGGTTGAATCCTGCAGGCTGCACACGCTGTACCAAAAGAGGCTTTTAGTGGCATTTAGTTTTCCTTTTAGTGGTAATACTTATTGCGACAATTTTTTTAGTGGCATTTAATCTACTGCAATTGCATTAGGTGTCGCTAAAGTCTTTAGCAGCATCTATTTAGAGTGCCGGTAAAGACAAATAATATTGCCGCTAAAAGTAAATACGTCCAAGGGCATTTATTTAACGGCAATTACTGTTGCCAGTAAAATCGCCTTTAAAATCTAATATCCAACATATTTTATGGCTTGTGTTATTGCCGGAAAAGTTGCAATAGTCTTCATATTTGATCACACTTTCAAAGAAACAAATGTAAAACTCGTAAGAAAATGATATTCTTCTTTTGGTAACTAATTTTGTTAGTAATCACCCAAGAGAACATTACAAAACTATAGTCTAGAAATAACTCATCTGGCTAGCTTGTGACAAGAAGTTGGAAGAAAACACAACTACAAATTTCTAAGGAACAAATTAAAAGATGTATTTTAGCACCAATCCTCTTAACACCTAGACAGGCTCTCACGTTGTAGATATTTACTACTTCCACTTCTTGGGATACTTGAGCACTTATTTGGCCAAATCTTTCCACTTTTTTGGGTTGCTTCTCATGGATCCTTTGATTTCTCTCAAAAATTCAATAAAGAACATTTTGAACATCTGGCAGTTTTTTATCTTCCCTGAGATGTGTTGTTTATCGATTGGATGAATAGTTCCCAATTCACTGCCATCATGAGAAATCCAACGTCATTGATCGCCACGATTCACTACAAGCATATCACCATGGGAATCAGTTCAATCATTACACCAATTATGTATAAGTATCAGATTTCAACACGCTAGCACAAATCAATCTTGCATCGAATTCTATACAATACAAGGTAAAAGAGATCAAATAGTAGATAGTAAATTGAGATTTTTAAGCTAAACCATTTATAGTATGACAAAGGTTAAAATGATCACACACATTTGATAAGAATCAAGATAAATTCCAACAAACTCCATTGTGACTATTTGAGAATAGGGCATGAAGGTTGCCACTCATCATAATCAAATACTCTATTCAAGAGGGCCGCAAAGAAGAAAAGATCGTACCAAGTTATCGATAACATACTAAAGAGAAGCAGAGAGTGATAGTGAGGCACTTTCATATAGTTCCACATAGAAGGCTAACTGTATTATTGAAAAATCAAATTTTAGTAGTTAAACGAAAAGCTTGTTTCTACAAATTTACTTGTTAGTTTTTTTTAAAAACCTTTGGGTACTTAAAATCTTTGAATTATAAGTTAAATAAACAAAACACAATCTGGTAAAGTAGAGAGCTTATGCAAATGAGCTATGAATAGAAATCACGATTTACAACTTACTAAGAGGAGCTGACAAAAAAATTAAGAGGACCATGTTATCTCATGTATTCAAATTAGCAAATCAGAAGAAAAAAAAAGATGAAAAGAAAATTCAAAGAACTATCCGAGTCCACAAAATCCACTGTGTGTCCTTAAGAAACTTAATCCTCTCAAATACCTGAGGTTACAGATTAATTCCTCCCAAGATAAAACGGATTAACCATTAAAAAAGTAGCGGTACCTCAAACATCAATAATTTCAACGAAATCAAAATGACAGCAACTAATCACATATACAGACACGATTAATCGGTTTTGTTTTGTAAGAAATGTATGCTATAGAAGGGAAGAATTCAATGCTGAAAAATAAGAGGCAACCTCTCTATTTATAGACAATAAAGGGTAAAGGTCACAACTCTTAGGAAAGAAGACAACCTTTCGGAAATGTCACAACACTTTGGAAAATTCACAACCTTTTAAACGGTTACAACCTTTTAGCAAGGACACAACCTTTCATAAAGGTCACAACCCTCTGGCAAAGTGACAACCCTTCAGGAGAGTTACAACCCTTCATTTTCTGTTCACACCTTTAAAATCCAACAATCCCCCACATGAATAGGGAATGCCAATTTTTTTTTAAAAAAAAAACACAGGCATGAAAAAATGTGTGATTCGTAATAAGGGTTAATCGCATTTGAATAAGTAGGTTTCCCTTTAAACTTTCCGTAGTGAACATATATCGAATATACTCGGTCAATCAGTAGATTTGATATCTTTGAACCATCTAGCTTTGGTGTATACCTAGACAACATAAGTCAAACAATCAACACATGAATTGTTTTTGGTTCTCATTGTTTTGTTCGTTTCAACCATGAACACATCTCAATTGATAAGTGCTTAGAGAACTAACCTTACCGGATTCTCCTTGAAGCGGCTTACACTTCATACTTAGATAGGTGATTTCTAAATGTGTTATCCCGTAGTTACACCATTTGATATACCCTATATCAAACTTAGAAACAATTAAAAAGTGCTAATGTCTTTATCCTTGTTACTAATCATTGTTTTATCATGAGAATGAACCATAAAAAATAATATTTTGACAATGTTGAACCATCATTAATGACTTTGTTTAATTTATTTGAACCTAGATCTTGGGATCTCCAGTCTTCTAGGTAGAGTTACCACAACAATGACTTGTTCTCGGCCATAATCTCATTTCTTTTGATAATCTATCAACTTCCTCTCTAGTTAGGCAATTTATAAGTGGATCCGACACATTACCCTTTAACTTTACATAGTCAATTACGATAATTCCACTAGAGAATTGTTCTCTAACGATATTATGTCTACATCATTTATGACGAGATCTTCTGTTATACATCATGCTCCGTGCTGAACCTAGTATATGCATACAGGAGCTAAAGGTTTGGGCCAAAAATCTTTCAAGAAATTTCGGAGTCATTAAACTTCTTCACTTGTCTTATCTAGAGTGATAAACTCAAATTTCATGGTGGAGTGAGCGATACATTTCTGTTTGGAAGATTTCCAAGAGAATGTTCCTCTACCAATAGTAAATACATATCCACTCATGGATATTAATTAATTTGACCTGGTGATTCAATTTGCATCACTATATTCTTCCAATATTGTTGAATACTAGTTATAATGCAAAGCAATTATGTTTTTATTTTAAAAATACTCAAATCTCTTTTCATTGTCATCCAATGAGTTTGATTGAGATTACTTGTGAACCGGCTCAGTTTACTAATCACACATACTATATTTGATCACGTACACATTATGATACATGTTATACTTCTCACTAATCTAGCATAATCCAATTGCGAGTCACCGTTTCCTTCATTCTTTTGAAGTAAAAAGTTCAAATTTATTTGAGTCTATTCCATATTGAAATCCAACTACTTGAACTTTTCAAGTACCTTTTCAATCACATCAGTAACTTTAATTTCTTTCATATCGAAGTTATTTTCTAGCATATGCTTAGTAGCATTTATGTCATATGTGTCTCTTTTAATTATCAACATGTTATAAACATAGAAAAAAATAATTACCTTGTGATTTGGAATGTTTTTAATGTAAAACATTTATCACATTCATTAATCTACAATTCATTTGTCAACGTAGCTTGGTCAAACTTCGCATGTCATTATTTGGCTTTTTAGTCCATAAAGTGACTTAACAGGCTTACACATTTTTTAACCACGAACCACTAAGCCTTTAGGTTTTTCCATGTAAATTTCATCCTCCAAAAAATATATTTTTATATCCATTTTGACAAATTCGCAACTAGGGAAATTAACATATGAATTGATGTAATCCTAGTTAGAGGCTATTATATGTAAAAATAATCAAGGATTTGTCATTGTCTAAAGCCTATGACAACAAATCTTACTTTGTATTTGTCAATAGTTTCTTCAATTTTTTTTACTTTTGTAGATCCACTTTGAACACAAAAGTTTAGTTCCTGAAGGAAGATCAATCAACTTTCAAGTATGGTTACTCAAGATTGAATCTATCTTACTATTAACAGACTCTTTTCAAAAAGTATGAGCCCACAAAAGACATCTTTTTCGACTATATCGACTCATTTTTAAGAAGAAATATTACAAAATAAAACCCGGAGGAAGTAATTTGTCCATTGACATTTATTATGCCTCTGAATCTCCTTATTAACTACATTCTCCTTTTGTTGTTTCCAAGGTCTTTTAGACCCTTTATATGACTATCCGGTGATTCGAACTTATTACCTATGAATCAACATGCTTTAATATTTGTAGCATATTCAATGAACATACAATCCACAGTCTTAGGTCCTATTTTGACCTGTTTGGGAATAGTTTCCTCATTTCCATTTCTCTTATGGAATAGACTGTATTGAAAGTGTTAGATCACTACCTTTCAAGATTTATTGCTTTTATAATCTAAGGAACGACAAACATTTTTCTATCAGGATACAACAAAGTCTGATAAAACTTTTTGTTGCTCCCTTTCTTAACAAACAAAAGTTTTCGATTTGTTGCTCCCTTAGTAACATATGAAACTTTTTGTTCTCTCTTTTTGAACATAAAAAAAATTGTTGTTCTCTTTTGCTATAATGATAGCACCCCCCCCCCCCACACACACACAAGTTTTGTGGTAAACCTGAACTTACAAGTAGGAGATTCAACATTTCCTTCAAAGTTCAGTTTTTTTTTCTTGTCAAAAATTTCATTAGATTGAGGTGACTATGTGCGTCAATTTAATGGATGATTCCATTTTACAAATATATTTCTGCAAAAGAATGTTCATATTCTCTACATCTATCACTTATAATCATGACAATCTTTTTATCCGACTGATTTTCGACTTTAGTTTTATATTACCTATATATTTCTATTGCTTTATCCGAATCATTCAGCAAATAGACATAACAATGTATAGTGCAATTGCTAGTAAAATCTATGAAGCATTTTTCCCACCTCGAGATGTTGTTAACTTCAAATCACAAATGTCAGTGTTAACCAATTTTAAGATATTCTAATTCATTTCGACAACACATATGAAATTGATTTATTGCACCAGAAGTTAGGAAAATCTTCTATGTTGATAAGTTTTTGGAAGGTTTATAATTGACATGTCTCAATCATTTATGTCACAAACAATTTGAGTCAAGCAAGTAAGAACAGACAAAAAATACTAAGTTTGAAAAGACCTCCTGTGAGGTAACCTTTTCCCACAAATAGTTTGTTCTTTACTTTTCTTTTTAAAAAAAAAACTATTTTCTTAAATACAAACATTCTTTTACGGTCCTTGTCATATGTCCTTTTCAGAAAGACCTTTCCATAACATTCAGTTTGTTATAGAATTACCCATGACCATAGTCCCATGACCCAAAAGTTTGTTTTACAACACAAACATAACATGTAACTTTTCACCAATGTTCAAGTCTATAAAAAAATATTTTAATAGAAATATTTTTTCATGAAATATCACAATAATTTAAGTGAAACTTTTTCATGAGAGAATACAATTCTCTTGAACGAATAATATAATTTTGTGGTTTTATACTAGTCATATCATATACTAGTAAAAAGAGACTCAACGACCACAATATTAAATATACTCCCAGAATTTTGTGTGTGTAACATAATACAAGAATGTCATCAAATTTCATGTCTTGTACTTTCAAATTTAAATTAGATAGCAAGTCTAATTTTGTATTTATCACAAGTATAGAACCCCCATATTTTTAAATATATTCTGAAAAGTATTTTTCAAATATTTGAAATTATTTTCCACATTATTTTTCATTCTTTAAAATTTTATACCATCAAATACACATTGAAAACACGAAACCTTCTTTTGGATATTTAATCAATAGAAACACCCATTGCAGGCACAAAATCACTAATTTTATCTTACTAGTGTTTTTTTTTTCATCTGTCACAACTAGATAGACCACTTAGTATTTAAAATACTAACAATAACGATTCAATCTTTATACAACTTATTTCTAGTTTAAAATGAAGTTTTTATATTCTTCTTATAGTTAACCGAATGAACCTTGAATTTGGATGAAGTTTTTATGTTCTTCGAATCAGTTTTACATTCAGATAGACTAGTATACCAAAAAGTTTTTAATCTCAAGAAACCTCAAATACAACATTGGTTCTATCTAATGATGAAAATTTTATGTTTTTCAAAGTCATTTAGCCTTAATATTCGTAATGAAGATTTTGTACTCTTCAAGTCAGTCAGAATATTCATTGAAACAGATTATCTAACAATTGGTGAAGTTTCTATATTCTTCAAACCACTGGAAAATCTGATTTGTTCGTGAAGTTCTTATATTCTTCAAACAAAAGGATTAAAAAAAAGTCATAACATTTTAGTCTCCTAAAGTCAAACACAATAAAATTTTTCATGGAGTAAGAAAACTATAAAAGTTTTTTTTCCTTCTTAACACTTGCTTATTTGTATGTCTGATGCTTCATTTTTCATGCTTATGTGATAGAAGTTGTTTATTTGTTATTGTTTTCATAAATTATATATTTGTTACTGCTTTTTAAACTGACAGTCCATTCATACTTTCTTCAATTTCGGATAATTCACACAATCATACGTACACACAAGGTGTGTTTTGCGCACCCGCATATTTCTTTTAAAATACCAAAATTTAGGAGAGTTGGCATATGCGCGGGGTGTTCAGATCTTTTACTGTGTGACCGCGTAGCCTCCTAACTCGAGTTGTCTACTCGAGAGCCTTTGTGACCGCGTAGCCTGTGTGACCGCGTAGCCTCCTAATGATAGAAAGGGATAGATAGTAGTCCCTTCCTTGAGAAAGGTAACATTAAAGGTAAGGCTTGAAGACTTAAACCTTCAGACTCAACGACTTGAAATAATTGGACTTCAAAATATGGTGGATATGAAACTTGAACTTGAAGACTAGGTGGATTTGAGGACTTCAACTTGCATATTTTGAGGATTTTGAAGACTTCTACATGCATATTTGGAAGATTTGAATACTTCGACTAGCCGAGTTGGAAGATGTGAATACTTCAACTTGCAAACTTAAATAATCTGATGATTTAAACCAACATACTTGGAGAATTTTAATTCTTTAATTCATAAACATGGAGGATTTAAAGACTTAATTTACATCCTTGTAAGGTTTGAAGGCTTATTGCATAGTTGTCTAATTTGAGACTCTAATTTGCAGACTTGAAGAATTTAAAGATTTTAGCTTGCAAAGTTAAAGAATATGAAGATTTGAAATTATGTTGGAGAAAATTTCATTTCATAGGGGTTCCCCCCCCCCCCCCCATCGAGCCATAAATAATTGGTGTAAGTCTAAGTTTTGTGAAAGAGTAGTGATAACCTCAACTTTCATGTGAAAGATTAAGTGGGATTATGTATTTTCTTGACATCCATGCAGTAGAACATAGAATGTAACTTTAATCGCCTAAGTATCTAAGTGAAGAGTATCAAGTTGTAATTTAGTTATCAAACAGTGATGTTTTAGTGTGTATCCTAAATTTTTCCTCAGCTGTCTTTTTATAGATTTTTCATTCTAACAAACATTTTTAAAGGTGTCATGCATAGTTTATGCTAATATGATCCAAGAAGAACAAGAAACTTATGTTTAAAGATGCAGCAATAGAAATGTTGAAAATTGGTTTATATCTCTTCTCCACATGTAGTTGGATAAAAAAATTTATTATCATCAAATTTATTGCAAATTGATTTTAAACTATTTTGAACCTGTCTTCAACCTCGTTTCATTGAATTATGTGTTCTGATAAACACTTTTTGGGTATGAAAATGATTGGGGTGTAATGCAAAAGTTTACAATTGCAAATCATAAGACGATAAATTACACGATACATAAAAATATACTAAAAAACATAATATTGTTGTATGATATGACCAATTGGCCTACATAATTGTAAACTAATAAAAAGACAGTAAAATTGTAAAGAGTAAAATAAATGACTACATTGTTAATGATATTGTTCTATGCTATGAAAATAAGGATCTTCAATTTATAGATCTTCAAACTTCTTCCTCCGAGGAAAGAATAAACCAAATATGGAATAAAATTATATTTTCCTTTCAGAAAATTCCAGGCATTTTTATAGTGATACTTTGGCTTTTCTTTAAGGAAAAAGAAACTTTGAATAAGGAAAGAAAATCAGGGGAAAACCCTAGCATAATCTAACCATATAACCACTCCAATAATTTTAATCAACGGTGTTTTGAGTATTTTTCTACGCACCCAACCCCTAAACTACGTTGTTTTAACCCTATAACCGGTTAAATCCTTCAAAAGCCCCTTAACTCTCAAATCACTTCATAAAATCCCCAAATTCTCTTCAAGGTTTTGTTCTAAAAAATTTTCTAATTACAGATCACGGAAGAAGAATCTAGGGCCTACATAATCAAGTCACCCTTCACTCGGCAGAAATTCTTGGTTGGGGCCTGCCGCAGTGCGCCTTCTAGAGCACCGCAAACCCATCTCTTTCCGTCAAGGGTCGGGGATCCGCGCTAGCCATAGCGTCAGTGTCGTCTACTCAGTCTAGTTTGCCTCCGGTAGCTCCATTTGAGTTCGTTTAAAGTATACCTTCACTCCCTTTCAATTCTAACTAATATAAACTATTTCTAAACACTTAGAATCATTCCTAAAATGATCATAACCTTGAATACATAATTGAAATTCAAGGTATAGTTGAGAGTTATGTTTTGAGAATTCTTTCAAATGTTCTAAGAAAGTCCTTTTGATGAGTCTTCCACAACTTCTAGTAACTTGTTTCAAGACTCAAGCAAGTGAGTATAAGATTGAGGAGAATGTATTCATAAGTCTACAATATCACCTAGATCCTCCATGTCATTAACCAAAACTCTTGAATTCATAATTGATATTCAAGAGAGAGAGTTAAGAGTAGAGTTCAAGAAAGTCTCTAAGTTAAATTGTGAAATCTTTGAGATCCATCATTTCTTTGAACTAAGTTTTGGGGATGTAAATAAGAGGATGAGAGATTCATATACATGAGTTCCATCTAGGTAATTAGACCTTCTAGTAGAGTTTTTCATGCCATAACTTCCTCATGAATTCCATAAATCGAGTATCATTGAGACGAGTAGTATCTCCATGTTCTAAGTCTTGAGAATTTAATTCCTTATTCCTATATTGAGTTAAGAAGTACCTTTTAGTTCTCAAGTTGAGTAGTTCATTCTCATAATTCCGCATGAACCTCCAAGTTGAAAATCACGAAATCTTCCACATGAGATCATGAACCTTGAATCCATACTTTTATTCAAGGAAAGTTAAGAGTCAAGTCTATAAATTAAGAGCAAGTCAAAGTAAATTTTTTCTTAAGTTTTCTAAAGTCTTTCATAAACGTTTTCATTTTGTTTTAAAGATCTTAAAGTTCAATTCAAGAAAGAGTATAGAGTTGAGTTAAATTCTTAAAAGCTATGAGGGAACTAAGTATTTTCCAAGATTTAAGTTTCAAGTTAAGTTAAGAGCATGAGTTGAGTTCATTTCGAATATCTATAAGGGAACTAAGTATTCCCTAAAGGTTTATGAATTTTTCATAAGGGAACTAAGAAGTTCCAAAAAGAGTTTTGAACTAAAGAGGGGAACATTGAATCCAAGAGGAACTTTTAAAGCTATAGGGTTCAGTAAATTATCTCAACCCAAAGGAAAGAAGTTTTATTGAAAGTATGAGTTAAAGTACATTTTGGGATTAGTATTGAGCACCGATGTGGGGATGAGAATTGACATTAACTCAAGTCTCCATATAAATCATGTAGCAAACATGGGAATTGACGGGTCATACTTTTTAGATAATCACATAAGGAGAGCTAGTATATCTACTAGTTGAGTAAGGTCCTATATCGATGGCAAGGTGTAGGATGATCCTCTTGCAACGTGAGGTAATACGTTGTATCATTACTTAGGCTCATACTAATAGTTGTTGGTTAGAGAAACTCCTACAATATTAATTGCATGGTCCCTCAAGGAGTTCTGCTTAGTGTGAATGGGGTATGAGACTTCATTCATGCATTGCACACGTAGACTTTGAGAGGGAGCATGATATTTTTATGATATTATTATCTTGAGTTAGCATCATGTTTTTAAACAGCTTTTCTTTATATTGCACTTGTTTTTAACTACATTTTATTGAAACAAGTTCACTTAAGTATCATGAGTTGAGTACTTTGAGTTGAGTATCCTAGTGGACTATCATATCTTTGAATTCAATTTTTAATCTCTAAGTTGAGTATCTTATTATGGAGTATTCTTGAGTATTCATTAGGTTTCAAGTTTGAGAAGAGGTAAGTATTTTTCCATATTTTGTTCAAGTATCAGGCTTATGTCATACTTTATAATCCCCTTACATACTCATACATTTCACGTACTGAGCCAATTTCCCTGTAGCTTTTCGTGATGCATAAACATGTATACAGGATCATCAACACGAGCTTCATTGATTCATCCAATCATTCAAGTTAGCTATGGTGAGCCTTCTTGCTTCTGGAGGATTTCATTTACCTTTCACTTCAGTTAGGAGGTCGTGGGTCTTGTCCAGACTTCCATCTTTGTTAGTTAGAGGCTTCATAGATAGTCACTTTAATTAAGGAGTCTGTATTTTGCATTTATTTTATTAAATTTTTGAAAGACTAAAGTTGCCTATTTTATAGCTAGTTGAATGTATTATTTTATTAAAAGTTTTTCATTTGAGTTAAAACTTTTAAAATTTAGTTTAAGAATTTTATTTTGACTTTTCAAGGTTTGTATGATTAAGTTAATCTTCCCCTTGTAGTCAGTCATCCAGGATGAGGGTTCGCTTGGGGACCAACAATGTTCTTTGAGTGCCGGCAACATCTAGTGTGTAGGCTCGGTCGTGACAAACTTCCTATCAGAGCAAAGATTTAAGTGTCCCAGGGTGTCTATGAAACCGTGTCAATAGGATCTTATTTATGGTTTTGAGGGTTCCACTTCTAAGAATGAGGTACTATAGGCATTTAAAAAAAGGTTCCCTTCTTTCATACTCTTAATCTTGCAAAATACCTGAGTCATAGAGATCCATTCCAACTCGTGCATTCTCATATTCATTTGACTAACAATCATACTAGAGGTGGTTGAAAAGTAATGTTTAAAGATCCTTATGGATAAGTTGTTCTTAGAAAGAGTTTTGAGACAGTAATGAGACTCTAGAAGGGCTTGACAGAATCCCAAGAGTAAGTTAAGTATTCAGTTTCAGAGTATTTCACCCATATTCACATGAATCGTGCGTTTGAGCTAAAAGTGAGTTGTATTCTTTTCCTTAAATCTGGTTTCATCTGATATCTTTACAAGAAATATATTTAGAGCTTGGGTAGTAGTTTCACCCCCAAAAAAAGCATGATCTATGAGATCATGAACATTAGTAGTGAAAGAGCCCATAATTAGACGAAGTACACAGAGATACATAGATTTATGAAAAGGAGATGGTGTTTTGTCAAACTGTTTTTGTATAGTCACGCACCTTAATAATTATTAATGAAACGTTTCCTTTGTGGTATACTAACAAGTGATGAGTTGTGAAGGGCTCATGATAAGAGGTAGAGTAAGTGTTTAAAGTCAATGAGTTGGAGTATACCTTACTAGAAAGGGGTTATGATGATTTGTCATTGTATTACTAATGACCAAGTGTAAGTTGTAAAAATATATCAAGGATATTCATAAATTATAGATCTAACCTAGGCTTATGAATTTTGAAAAGAGAACCTCATGGTATTCGGAGTATGATAAAGTTATTTGAGAGATAATGCGAGGTAAGTGAGTAAAAATACTTGAGTTGTGAAGTAGAATGTGAGGGTAATTCGAGTATGTAGAGTGAGAGGTAACGATTGACTAATTGTCATAAAGTCTTATTGGACAAGTGTTTCCAAATTTCCATAGTAGTAATGAGGTATAGTATTGTAGGTAAGCAATCATAGTGATATTCGGGTTTAGTAATAAACATTAAGTTTGAATTTGAGATGAGTGTCTTGATAAAAAGAATGACAACAAAAGGGTAATGATGTTATTCTTGAGATTTGATCTGGTAGACTTGACATACTGTATGTGAGGAATTAAGATGTTCAACAATGTATGAGAGTAGTACAAGTGAGAGACCCAAACCTTGAGATAAGGGCACTGAAGTTTGGCAGGTCACAAGTGTAAAATGACCTTTAAGAGAATGTACACCAGTTAGATATGTGGAATAGGTCGATAGCTTTCAAGTGTTAACTTTATACCTAACGGGTATATGATAAGATGATAAAGCAATTCAAGTGTTGAGGATTTCTAAAGGAGCTGGTTAGTAGGAGTTCATGGAGTTGTTAGATCACTAAGCTTGAATGTGGTGTTGTTAATCATTAGGGGATTCTTGAATGTTTCATTATCAGTAAATTAATTTTGCATTTTCAGTTAGAATGTCAATATTATGAGCTATTCAGTATTAAAGAAATTCATTTATAATGTGTTACTTACATATTAAGTTTGGAGAAGGCTTAATACCGACTAGACTAGGGTAGTCACCCTCATAGTCCAAGAACTGTGCACCTCAATAACTTAAGCCCCATTTATGGGCATAATATTTAGTGATCACTTTAATCATGCCTTTATACCCCTGACAAGGTATATTGGGTCCTCTCAATGGGGAGTAAACATCGGACTCCATGATAGACTCTCGTGCTTTTATATCGATTAATTCTAGCTCCCACAGTCCAACACTAGTGCATTGACCAAGTTACCAATTAGAGTTTAGTATAGAGTCTTAGCATGTCATCTACTTGGTCATTGCATTTCGTTAGCTCAGTATTTAGTATATATCAATATTTCCATTTAGTTCAGATTATATCATGCTCTTAATGCTTTGTTCATTCATGTATGGATTGTTAAACTTTATTCTATTATGCATGCTCATTACCTTACTGGTACTGACACATACTCTAGGCTATGTCCACCCGTGATGTAGGTTCAGTTTCTCAATATTCACATGATACATAGATCGGTTCCCCATTTTTAGTTCAGTAGTATCAGTTGTGAGTCCTTATTAGTCAAGGACGATGGACATGCTTTCAATTTCAGTTTTTCTTTTTTATTCCTAGTTTTTCTAGAGTTATCTAGGGGCATGTCCCAACATCTCTAGTCAGTTAGAAGCTTTTATTCAGACATAGTTACATTCAATTTTATATTTGAGGTTGACCTTTCAATTGTTATTGAACTCTCAATCTTTATATATCCAGTCTTTATATATCACTTTATATCATGTTTAAGCTTCCGCAAAATATTTTATTTTCACTAAATATATAAGTATTCTTGTGATATGCTAGTTCAATGTAAGATTGGGTCACTCGTGATCTTAGGTTTCATGTTATGTCAAGGGGTAGCCTCAAGACATGAAAAACTTGATATCTAAGCACTATGATCAAGAGTCCTAGGATGTCTAAAAAGTCGCACTAAGTAGAGTCCCTTTCATGAGTGTGAATCTCACCATAACTATGAGGGGGAGGGTACAAAGTGTTTATGTAAAAACTTTACTTTCTTGTTATTCTATCGTGCATGGATATGATCTCTTTTCTAACTATACATTATGCTTTTTTCAGATCATTCCTCCTCGTATAGCTTCCCAAGGAATAATAATACCCCCAACGTTAACGCAACTCTTCTTGTCCCACACCATGAGGTTTCAAATGTTTAATTTCGTAATGCCATTCAATTGTTGGCCTAGAGTTTACATAAGTAGAACAATCAACAAGTTCCACTTCCTACAAATTTTAGCGATAGATCAGCAACAGTTAGGTTCCATTCTTTGTTAGTATAAACACACCTAAATTTCTAGGGTCGCAATTTGGTGAGGATCCCCAAAACTTTATTGATGAGGTCAAAAGATACTTGGAGCTATGCAAGTTACTGGGAATTATATATTAGAGTTAGAGTCCTGCCATCTCAAGGATGTAGCTCACATTCGGTTCACTAAATGGAAGGAAAAAAAGGGTGAGAATGCAACTCCTATGACTTGAGAGTGTTTGACTGGAGCATTTCTAGACAAGTTTTTTTAAAGAGAGTTGAGAGAGGCAAAAGCTCAAGAGTTCATGAATTTGAGACAAGGTTCTATGTAAGTGCAAGAGTATGGACTTAAGTTCACCCAACTCTCTAGGTATGCTTCACAAATGGTTGTCGATCCCAAGGCGAAGATGAGTAAGTTTCTATTTGGAGTATCTGAATTTATGAAAACAGAGTGCAGAAGTATGATGTTTTTCAGAGAACATAAATTTCTCCAGGCTCATGACTCATGCTTAGCAGTTTAAGGGTAATAGTCCTAGAGAACAATCTAAGGATAACAAGAAGGGTAGAACAGGGAACTATGAGTACTCTCACTAGAAATCAGGTGGTGGAAATCACGTGCAGTTTTAACAGAGGTCTTTAACTCCAACATCTACATTGTCTAGTGCTCCATTCCCCCCAGGTTTTGACAGGATAAAAAAGGTAGGGCATTGGGCTCTAAGTCTCGGGGGATTGTTTCAGTTAATGTAACCTACCCAACTTGTCCAAAGTGTGGTAAGAACCATCCGAGCGAGTGTCTCATAGGAAATGATGGATATTTTGGGTGTGTTTAGGTGGGTCACAGGTTGAGGGATTGCCCTTCTTCTAAACAGGGACAAGTAGGTAAGAATAGTAGGGATCAGTCTAAAACATCAGCAGAACCAGCAGGTTACCCAACCTAGTAGGGTACTTCATCTAGTACAAGTGACATTCAATGACATAACAGGTTATATGCTCTCTAGGCTCGCCAGGAACAGAAGATTCTCCTGATGTGCTCACCTGTACGTTACGAGTCTTTCACATATATATGTATGCTTTCTTAGATCCACGGGCTACTATTTCCTTTGTAACTTCGTATATAACAGTAAATTTTGGTGTCAGTCTAGAAACTCTTTCAGAACCCTTCTCGGTCTCTACTCCAGTTGGTGACCCAATTATATCTAGATAGGTATACATAAATTGCCCTATCACAGTCTCTCAAAAAGTCACCTTAGCATATCTTTCAAATTTAGAAATAGTAGACTTTGATATCATTTTAAGCATGGATTGGTTACGTTCTTGTTATGCCTCAGTTAATTATAGAACTAGGATAATTTATTTCAGTTTCCATACGAGCCAATCTTAGAATGGAGGGTAGTATCTCAGCTATGGGTCGATCTGTATCTTACATTAAGGCAAAAAATATGATCTCTAAAAAGTATCTCTTTCATACAGTTCGGGTTTCTAAAACCCCAACTTTTGAGTCTATTCCAGTAGTAAATGAGTTCCAAAAGTATTTTTAGAAGATCTTCTTGGAGTTCCTCTCAAAAGGGAAATTGACTTCAGAATTGATCTCCTTCCAGATACCCAACCTATTTTTATTCCTCCATTACGGAATGGCTCCATTTGAGCTTAAGGAATTGAAAGAGCAGTTGAAAGACCTTATAGATAAGGGATTTATAAGGCGTAGTATTTCCCCATGGGGTGGACCAGTGTAGTTCATGAAAAAAAGATGGTTCTCTCAGGATGTGCATTGACTATTGATAGTTGACCAAAGTCACATCAAGAATAATTTCCCAATTCCCAGGATTGATGACTTGTGCAAACAACTTCAGGGTGCTAGTCATTTCTCAAAGATAAACCTCAGATCTGGTTATCATCAACTTAGATTGAGATCTAGTAACATTCCCAAGACAGTATTCCGAACTCGATATAGTCATTAGGAGCTTGTAGTTTTGTCATTTGGACTAACCAATGCTCTTCTAGCTTTCATGAATTTGATGAACAAGGTGTTCAAGAAGTATTCGAACTTGTTTGTTATTGTCTCTATTGATGATATCCCCATTGTTTCTAGCAACTCATTTAAGCTTTTCCTGCAAAATGTCAAAGATTGCTAGTTCTCTACTAAGTTTAGCAAATATGTGTTTTGGTTACTTTCAGTTGCTTTTTTGGTCATATAATGTCTAGAGAAGGGATCCGAGTGGATTCTTAGAAAATAGAGGCAGTGCAACAATTACATAGTGTTGATACCCAATTTTGACCCTTCCCGGGATAAATTAACTTTCGAGCTTCGTTAATTTTATACGATTTAAAATAATTATCTTTAAAGAATTCAAAATATTTTTTTAAGTTGTTCTAAAGTAATTTTAGTAGCTCTCATGATTATATTTTTTGGAAGATATGTCCTTTATACAATTAACTTATTTTATTAATATTCCAATGTAATCTCAAAATATTTTTACTTAAGTAAGTGTTTTATTAAAATAATTTAGTTTAACTAAACTTATAGTTTTGAGTAATCAGTTTATAGTTAAGTTACTTATTTTGTTTCTTTAAAATTGAGAAGCTCGTAAATTAATCATACTAATTTCTTCTTATTTATTTTAGTAAAATTCACCAAGTAAATTCAATTTGACTAGTTTTTTTATTTATACTTTTTCAATTCTTGCTCCATCTCAATTTGGGTTAAATCTATTCTATTCCAGTAAGCCTAACTTCTCCAAATTAATGATCCCATTCAACCTCCGGTCAATTCTAAAATCACCAACCCTTTTCTCGACCGAAGCCATTCTTTTACCCTAACCCGATCCAATCTTCTTATCAGCAAAAGGAACTCTTGGAATCATTCACGCTCAACGTTAACAGCAGCCCATTCCAAGTGGCACCGTGGAGCACCGATAAAACGACAATCAAACAGCGATTCACGGAAAGCTCACGGCGTCTATGCGTACATATAGTACGATGTCTCTGTTTGTCTTCCTCCTCCTATCTCTTTCAGTTTTCAGTTGCACGGGCACTTGGAATCGTCTGCGACCTCGAGATGAGGCCACATCACATCAATGACGTTAGTGACTGATCCCAAGAATCCATTCCCCTTCTCTCTTCCGGAATGGTTTCAGACTCTAGAGAAAAGATTGTTTATACATTTTTGTGAGAGATTTTGGAAAATTTGAATTTTCGGAATGGGATTTGACCCGAATTCTAATATTCCCCCCCCCCCCCCAAAAAAAAAATCCAACCCTAGAATTCCGTATTAATACCCTCTGCCTCTTCAGTGTTAAGGGTTGGAAGAATTTTTTTGGAGAAAAAATGGAATAATATCGAGAAAGAGTTAGGGAAACATATAAAAATGTATAGACAGTAGGAAGAGCTATGTGGAATTCTGGGAAAAGAAATAGTGCACTATCGATTATAAAATTTACATACTTATATTTGGGTACAGGTTTCGGAATAGAGAGAGTGAGAGTTCAGCTTTTCTCGAGTCATCTGCTTCGTTTATCAGTCCACCGAAACCTCTTGGAGTAGTTGGAAGTCCCTACTCGTCCCGTATCCCAGAATCGCTGCCCCCGAAAAGGTAACACCCCTTTGATTCTCTTGTCTTCGAGTTGAGTAAAATGATGTTTCTCTTCACTAATTTAGGAAATCCGCATTACTGTTGATGGTTTGTATAATGTTTGACATGTTGATGTGCCTATCTCATCCATGCTAGTGAATTCTTGTCTTGCATTTAATAACATTTTCCCTTTTGGTGATCTATACGTGAAAATGTCTTAAACTTCATCTTTGTATTTTTTATTTGTCTTGGTTCTTCATTGTCTTATTCACAAAATCATAATATGCATCTTTCGTTGTTCTCAGGAGTTAGTTGTTGATTAGAAGGAAAAAGGTTTGTTATATATGTCGCCTCGTGTTATTGTCGAATTAATGGTTGTTCATATTTGCCTAAGTTCTCGAGATCAATCTTTTATTTGCATCTGTTCTATTAGAAATTTAGTGACACCGATTCTCTCTTTGGAAAAGAATGTTCTCAAATGTCTTTTGCTTGTTGATTATCACTGGTAGATTTTATTTTTATTCATTGATATTTTATTGCTTAACTATAAAATTTGGTGGTTAATGTGTAATTCAATTTTTTGTTCAAGCTTTGGTCTTCATTGTCCCATGCAATTCTGGAAAATTACCCCAACACACATATTCTCATCCCTTTTCTCTGCATAAAAATGAAAAAAGTAAGTAATTAAAAAAAATAATGGTTTAAGTTCGTGCAAGATTTTTCATGAGTGGGTCCTTCTACTTGAGCTTTTTAATATAGTGGTTTTGTGGAATCTTCTTTTTATTAAAGATCAATATAATAAACTATAATGTACTAATCCTAATTGATATTTTACATGATGCGTGTGATCTGTCCTTTGTTTACAACATTGGTGTCTCACCTCATGCTTTGAATATTGTAAATGGAGCTCCCTAAGGATCCCAATATTTGGATAAGCATAGAGTAATTGTGTACATTAAGTGATAATTTTAATACCATGATTTGTTAAGAATGAGTCTTTATTTGATGCCACTGTGTTGAAGCTTGATTGGTAGAATGATCCTATTAGTGTCCTGCATGTTATCTTCCAAAAATTAAGTGTAAGTTTGTGATCATTTGATTATCTTAGCTTTCATCGACTTTCTTTATCTTTCGCGCGTAGCCAAGTTTGTTTTGATTAATTCTACTTTGCATCATATATATCATCTGTTTTCGTTGGATTACGAATGTTAGCTTATCTAATTCTTCTTCTTTACTTTATTTTAATGCATGTGACATTTACCCGAGTCCAATTTGGACTCCATTTCTCCGAGTTTACTTTATATCAAGTCGCCCCCCATTTTCGAGACAAAAAATTGAAGAATAAGCCCATAAAATTGACGTATAGGACCAGAAGCTGAAAAAATTCAAAACAGGGCAAGAAGTTGAAGATTTTGGACCAAGAATTTAATTTTGTAATATTGTATTTTATTTTGGGGCCGAAGCTCTTATCATTTTGTGTTGTTATTAGTTTGATTAGTTTAGGAGAAGTATAAATAAAATGGTACCAAAGCCCGAATGCAAATGGGGTCCAAATACCGGTCCAGGCGGACAGAAACCGGATTTGGACCTAGCCCAACTCTCTCTCTCTCTTACTTTATCGTTATTTACTTGTTATTATTTGTCATTAGTTTTGGGGTCGAAATTTCCAATCCCCGCAAGACGCCGCTATGTTTTAACTATTTAAACTAAATCGGTCGCCTTTATATAAACTAAAAAACATTATAAATAAGCTTTGCAAGTTAAATAAAATCATTTAAATAGTAAGTCGATTTCTAACTTTTTTTTTTTTTTATAGATTTCCAATAAAGTTGAAAGTAAATTAAAGCAATTTTAGCTAAATAAGTTAGTTATTGGATAATCGCGAGTTAGTGAGTATTCGAGGTGTCATAAAACTTTCCTAAAATATAAATATGAATCCCGAACCCCCTTTAAAACATTTTCAATCGAGTTTTTGCTTAGATCTTTTGAAAACTAAGTTTTCTTGATTTTTCTTTAAAAATTAATTGGTGATTCTCAAAAAGTCAAAAGCTTATAAATTTTTTTTCCAAAAATGTAAAACAGAATGGCGACTTTGCTGAGGATTAGGAGGATTCTAACCTTAAAACTAAACTTACTTGGCTATACGAAATAACTGTTTATTTTCTTTTTTATCGTATTGTATCAATTGTTGCTCTATCATTGCATATTTTTTGCTAAATGGCAAGTAGTTGCATTAGGATAAATGAAGTTATGTGACTTACCACGACTTTTATCAGAAACACACAAGTCTTTATTTGGAAGTAACAAATGAATAGTTGGCTTGCGGTCATCCAGTGTCGTTCTTTAGCTTCACCCCGTCGTCTGTTCGACTCGGGTAATTGTCACTTTTTAAACAAATTCTAGTAATTCTAAGATAGAACGAAACCCAAACTTAATCTAAGCATTAGGCTAATATGTATTATTACCCAAGGCATATTAAGTCCATTTGTTAAAACCGCCAAAATCATGTCCAAAGTCTCAAACCTCACGACATATCATTTTGTTTGACATTTGAATGATGTACATTTGAAAGACAAAATGCGGGGGTGGGTAAACTTAACTGGGTTTTGTTTTGTACGTATGAATCGCTTTCCAGGATTCGACATGATAGTAAAAGCACCGCCTCTACTCAAAATATGGTATAACGACCTAGATGGAGATCACATAAGAACCCTAAACAAGTATGTGGGCATCTTGATCGAGTTACTCAACATGAAGGGTTGGCCTGAGCTAATCAAAGTCCTCACAGGTTATTGGGACAATGAGAAAATGGTATTCGATTTAGAACTATGGAAATCACCCCGACAATCGAGGAACTTCAAGACTGCATCGACTCGGTTGGCAGATAGTTAGAATGAAAGGCGAGAAAGCAAGAAGACATCTTGATCCCCAACAAATCTTTTCTGTCGAAGATCATGAAATGGTTTGGTTGGGAAAATATTACACTTACTGGGCCCAAGAATCTAGTGTATCATTCAGGGATCTCTACGTTAGATTTGGGCATGCGAGTTTTTATTTAAATTACAACAAAGACTTCAGGATTACCTATAGATAATGAAATGAAATCTGACCTTTAGTATTTGCCATCACATTATTGGGAACAATGGTCTTTCCCCACGGCCTGAGTTGCGTATCAACACTCGAGTAATAATGTTTGTTCACACTTTGTTCTCCGGTCATATTGTCGGACATATATCGAGCCCTAGGAAAATGTAAAAAAGGATCACTACTTTCAAGGATGTAATCTGCTCCTTCAATGGTGGATACTAAGTCATTTAGCAAAAGGGCCCGGGACTCAGGAATTGCATACTTTGGTTAATAAGAACACTCTCAGGGATTTGAACGATATGTTGTTTTGGACAAATCTGGAAAAATTGAAGGACTAGAGAAGATGCGCTCAGATCTTTTCTGAACTAAGAGAAGAAGACGTCCAATGGAAGATCGATTACTTCATCTCAATGGATGTCATCATAGAGGGCCGCAGACAACTCGTGCTTTCACTACCAGGTTTCAAGGAATCCGTCCTTACGCGCCCTTCCGAGTCCTATGACAATTTGGGAGGAGATAAATCATGCCTCGAGAGGCATACCGTGGCACCTATGTATATGATATTGGGGATGACAGACTTATGACGCTACAGAAATGCTAAGGGAATGGAAAGGAGCCACGCGAATGAAAAAGGACACCATTTCTCCAGATTGGTTTGACGTTGGGTATGACGGAACTTTTAAAGCCTGGCTGAAAAAGACATACAAAGTATCTCCTCTCCAGTCCCAAACAGTTGCCGCAGTGTGGAAGAAAGAGAGACCAAAGTTGTGATTGAGTTGAGAGAGGTAAGGCAAGATGCCAAAGAAATGTACGCCAAATTCCTAAAAAATCAAAGTACCCTTGAGAAGACAACCCAGGAATCGGAAATACTAAGACGTAGTTTTGGTGAGGTTGACTTATGGATTAAAGAAAAGATAGAGGGGATGCAATACGAGGATTGGGAAGAGAAAGGAGGGCAGAGCGAAGGTTACCTGTTGATAATACCACACATGTTTCAGCAGTACAAGACACAGGAAAGAAGTGGAGGAGCTGGGCCATCAGGGACAACATAGTGGATTTCGCCCATGTGTGGGTTTTTTGTATATGTATTTTTGTCATTTTCCGCCCTGCGTGGGCTTGCCTTTTTTGCACTTACATACATTTTAAATGTACCCTGTGTGGGTTTGTCTTTTTGTATTTTGTTCCTTATTTACCCCCGTTCATTCCCCTTGTAAATATTAACTATTCATATGTGAAATTTGTTTAGGGGGTAATTAGTTGGTTCAATTCTATACGTACATCGTTCAAATGTGCTAGGTATACCCTTGGCACAAAAGACTCCTCTGTATGCTTAGGACGCGATATATGTGTTTTAACTGTTTATGTGATATGTTTCTTTGAATGAGAACATCGCAAATCCACTCTTTATCAAAAATTTCTAGAAATTTACAGGTCACTACTAAAAAGTCCGACAAAATTTTATAAGTCTTGAGTTTCCCCAAAAAAAGGAAAATCCTATCACCAAATCCTAAAACCCTATTCTACCATCTCAGGAAAAGTGAAATCACCGTTATGGACAAAGAAAAGAATATCCAGACTGAACCAACCGAAGAGGACATGATCGACATAAGGAAGTAGCGTGGGAAATGCCTATATAACATATTGTTTCCTCCAAAGGGCCCCGAGTTGGAAAGCATTGAAGAAATTTATAAGGAAGCGATTGCCTGCAAACATTCTCTCGAAGGAAATCTTGCATAAGAAGACCAAAAGGTCACTTTCAAAGCGTATCCACAAGAATACCGAACTGGGACAGAATGCATTCCGTGCGCTCTCATTTTCAAGAATTATCAGTCTAGGCGTATGTTGAAGCCCGTCGAAAGAGTATCCTCCCAAGTGGGATCAGAGGTCATATGCAAGACTTGTCGGTGTCATCCAACCAGAAAGGGCACACGATAGAGGAATGCATAGAGTTTAAGAATGCGGACCGCCATTTGCTTGATATGGACAATATTGCGAACAGTTGGGGTGACGATGTCATCATCGCTTGTGATGAACTGAAGCTCGACATACTGGTCATTCAGAAGACTAAATTTTATCGTTGCTTCTTCACACCTTTCATGAAAACAATGTTGGAGGTCTATTCTGAATTTGTTTAGAAACAGAGTCTTTACCTCTCTCTATTAGGACGTGGGAATGTCGTATTCCCTCGGGTTTGAAGTTCAAAAACCTTGCCCCTATCACAGGTCTGCTGATTATAGCATTGAAAATTGCCTTGCATTCTGCCACAACATGGAATACCTCGTCAACATAGGAAAGATTCGAGTCGAGTATGTTCCCCATGGCTGATGTAACAATGAGAAGAAATGGCTGAGATGGAGCCACCTTTTATATTTAAAGCTTTCTCGTTTATTTTTCAATTTCCCTGTGATTGTATGTGAATGAATTAAAAAAAGTATTTCTTTATACTCAAACTACGTAAGGCCTGAATTCTTCTTGTGAGATATGTAGCCTTTCAAGGCCCGACCCCTATCTTTTAAAATTTTTATTATTTCCCTTTTCATTCTACAAGGAAATGTGAGGCTCAGATCAACGGACGTCAAACTGATGCAACAAGAAAACCCTAGCTCAACGTGATTTAACCTTTCTGAGACAATGTCAAACTAAAACAAGCAAGTTGCTGCTTGTTCAAATATTAGTTTCCCTTTACTAGTGGGTTAAAATGTCCTCAAACAAAAACATTTTTGTGTATTTATCTGTTCTGTATGTGATATCCTACTTTGAGTATTCCAAACTCAAATTAACAAATTTGCCTTTGATTTGTTTTCCTCCACATGTACTTACAAGCAAATCAGTGTCGATTAAACTGGTTGATCATCCCTACTTCACTAGATCCAAAGGGCGTGATGATTCCTTTCCCGGCCAAAGTTCAGATAAGGGAAAAGCAGTAATGGGGGACAACAATGAAAAAATCAGTCTTACTGATGTTATGGTGGATCAACCCACCATAGCGAATCAGAATAAAATGATTATGCAATTTATGCAGTAGATCGCTGAGATGAGAATGGAAATTCAAAGGAGACAGGATCTTCCTCCACCAGGTTTTACTTTCAACGCTGCCGTTGATGGAAGGCCTCCGCTACACTTTCCCTCTTCAAACATGAAACGGGCTCAAAACGCACCATCTACTCCTGCTCAAAATCCCTCAGTCATCGATTTAACCACACAAAATCCTCAGTATGCCTCGGCCTCCCACCAGACTCCACCACCTCCTCAAAACCCAAATCCTTAAATACCATCTCCTCCTTAAAATGCCCATCATCAAACTACTACGCTCCTACAAAACCAAAATACGTTCCATCCCCAAACACATCTAATCATCAAAATCAGCACACCAACCCACAAACCTTACCACAAAATTACCAAGCTACTCAAAACGCCCCAAGTCCATCCGTAGCTTCACCACTACCCAGAAAAACCACCATCCTAATTCCAATTCCAAATGAGCATGACGTAAATAATTTTTAGCTCTACCATTAAGAGGAGAAGGAAAGAGAGTGGAGTTTGATATAAGAGGCCGTGAAAATAGACATAAAGCAGGATATCCGAAAAGCAATGAAGGAACTTCAGTGCATTCCTGACGGCGACTGTTTGAACTATTAGGACTTATGCATTCATCCGAATCTAGACCTCTATGAAGGATTCAAGATGCCAAAGTTCGACACTTTAGGAGGATGAGGGAATCCCTTAGCGCACATTAGGGCATAGTGTGACAGACTCGTAGTAGTTGGGAGGGATGAAACTCTGCTAATACGGCGTTTAGCCGAAGTTTGAGCTGGAAAGCTTTGGAATGGTTTAAATCTCACCAGACCAGATAGTGTCCTACCTGTAATGCTTTGGCTAAGGACTTCATCAAACGGCTTGCCTATAATTTAGCGATTGTCCCTGATTGTTATTCCTTATAAAATATGAAACAAAAATCCAACGAAAGCTACAAAGAGTTTTCAAAGAGGGGGCGCAAGGATGCAACTGGAGTACGATCTCCTATACTTGAAAAAGATATAGTTGAAGTGTTTGTGCGGATGAAAGGAGCCTGAGTACTATAATAGAATCATGTTGCTTGTTGGAGCAAAATTTTCTAAGATAGTCAAGGTTGATGCGACTATCAAGGATGTTTTGAAAACGGTAAGAGCTCGTGTTGTTACTTTACCTGGATCATCGAGTTTGCTTAAGAAGAAAAGAGAAGATCTTTTTGTTGTCTCTTACGAGGGGAGGAAGACCCACAGAAGACCATCATCCTACCAAGGTCATCCTCGACCTCCCTAGAATTCTAACCAGACTTGCTATACGCAAGCTGGTTATCGAACTTTTCCTCCTCCGATATTCCAAAATGCTACCTCCACATACCATAATGCCCCCTTCCAAATTACCAAAATTCATCTCTCGTTTACAAGAATTCTCCTCCACTTTTCCAAATTCCATCCCCCATTTACCAAAATGTTACTCCTAATTGCACCAATGTGCAGTAAAACTATAGAGTCCCCTCCCCCCCAGTATATCAAGTTCAAGCTCCACTCTACCAAAATACACATCCGAATCACCAAGCTCCATTGCCAAATTATCAAACAAATCCTTATCCAAGAAACAAAACTCCCCGTCCAAATACCCAAAATTATCAACAGATGCCTCCTCCCCCACAACGCAACTATAATTTCCCTTGATCCAGATTAGAGATGAAGCCCCCCTAAAACTTCACCGCACTAGCTAAAAGCCTAACTAAGTTGTACGAGTGACTGGATACATTCACCTGGTGGGGACCAAGCCGGTGGATACTAGTTCCAAATTCTATAGACGCGATCAAATGTGTATGTATCACTCCAACAGCCTTCGACATGATACTGAGGATTGTATCAATCTCAAAACACAAAATTCAAGATCTGATCAACTAAGAAGTGGTTTCTCTTAAAAAACCGCGCCCAATGTGAACACCAATCCTTTGCCGAATAATGGAGGTGTGAGTATCAACATGATAGAGATTGATAATGACTGGTGCATGTCTAAGGTGATAACTCCGATTGTTCATGATAAGTTAGAAAGGGATGTGGACTCGCTAAGCGTTAAGCAGTAAAGGGAGTTCGTGATCCTGACACCCACAAAGGTTATTACCTTGGTTCCATTAGAAACTCCCAATAGGCCGAAGTTTATGATTGAAACCACTGCCACTCAAGGTATGACCCAATCTTGGAGGTGTTATACGCTCAAAAATTTGTCTCTTAGAGGGCAGAAGAATGATCAAAGGAAAATGCCGACAAGTGAGGGAGAGGATGAAGAATTCTGGAGGAATATGCAGCACAAAGACTATTCAGCTGTTAAGCATCTATATAAAACCCTGACTCAGATTTTTGTGTGGGTCCTGTTGATGAGCTCCCAACTTCATAGGTGAGCCCTGATGAAGGCTCTAGATGACACGTATGTGCCCATAGGCACAAACAGCAATGATGTATTGGCTATGATCAACCAGGTTATCTGAGGGCATCAGATTATCTTCTGTGATAAAGAGTTGTCCTTTGATGGGAGTTCGCACAACAAGGCGTTGCATGGGTCTAGTCTCAACATTTTCCCACTGTCGACTCTGAGGTAGTTAAGGTTTGACTTGGGAAAGTTGGAACCAAACAAAGTTAATGTAAGAGCCTTGGACGGGGTACAATGAGACACATCGGGAGCGGTGAATTTGGTAATCCAAATGGGTCCGGCGGAGTAAAGTGCATAGTTTCAGGTTTTGGAATTGACACCATCTATAATCTTCTTCTGGGAAGCCTTTCATCCACATGGCTGGGGATGTTCCTTCTATTCTTCATCAGATAATGAAGCTCTTTTGGAAGGACCAATAACTAGTTATTCATGGCGAAAGAAGTCACTCCGGCAGGCAGGCGCCATTTAATGACGAAGTATCGCAAGGCGCCAATTTTTACATGGTGTAGCTGGTAAATGCCACCAGTGAGGATTTGGACCCATAACCTTTTATGCCTTATGTCTACAAGATGATCGACAGTGTGATGTTGCAGAATGGATTCGAGCCAGGTTTCAAATTGGGAAAAAATTCCCAAGGAATTATTGAGCCTATTCAAGTTTCTGTCAAACGAGTTAGATATGGTTTTGGGTACGTCCCAACAGATGATAAGGTGAAGACAATGAAGAACAATGACTAAGCATTGGCTAGGCCATTCCCTCATTTGTATCAATCATTTCCAATCTGAGAGTACGTCGATCGTGATGGCCTTGGTGAAGGGATTTGTGACCTTTTTTAAGAGATCGATGATGTCATAGAGGACGAGGTCGAGATATTTGGTATCCACGATGCTGAGCCTGGAGAGTTACTGAAGAACTAGACTTTTACACCAATCTTTATTCCCAGATCATCTTGATGGAAGGACATTGTTTATGTATGTTTTTAAAATCAGTGGTAGTCTAATAGAGGCCCAAGACCACAATTTTGCTTTTTCTTTAATTGCTTGAATTTTAAAAATCCCCCCCTTGATGTTTTAAAAGTCAACATGGCCCTCTGCCACGGTTTAAGTTTGCATTGTTTTTAAATTTGAATGAAAGCCTCTTTTATTGAAAACTTGTTTATTTACTTATCTGCTATATTTTAGTTTCCTAACTTTGTCTATTTATGATTTCAGTATTATTGATTTAAACTTGTCAATGTCATGTCATGTCACGAGCTGAACGAACACAATGAGGCAGGTAACGATGAGGGTGAAGAATACGAAGTGGAAAATGGGGTACTGGAATATGTTACGGAGGAATTTTGGCACTTTGAAAACCAGCATAGCCGAATTTGGAAGAAACAAAGATTGTGAATCTGGGAGACCAAGAGTGTGTCAAAGAGGTCAAAATCAAGGTCCACCTGAATGATGTTAAAGGAATGTATTTGATTCATTTGCTTACTGAGTACATTGATGTGTTCGTCTTGGAAGTCAGCGACATGTTAGGGCTGATTACCAATGTGGTGTCTCCAAAGTTGCCGACTAATTAGGGGTTCAGTCCAGTAAAACAAAAATCTCAGAAGTTCAAGACTGAGTTAAGTTTAAAGATTAAAAAAGAAATTATCAAACAAATCGTGTTTCAATTAGTGGAAGTGACGTGATACCCGACTTGGTTGGCCAATGTTGTTCCGATTGCCAAGAAAGATGGGAAGATAAAAATTTGTGTCGATTATAAATATCTCAACAAAGCTAGCCCAAAAGATAATTTTCCATTACCGGACATTCATATCCATATCGATAATTATGCTAGGCATGAAATGCATTCGTTTGTGGATTGTTATACAGGTTACAGATGGATGAAAAAGATGCAGAAAAGACAACTTTTATTACACCTTCGGGTGTGTATTATTAAAGGGTGATTCCATTTGGTCTAAGAAATGCTGGTGATACTTATATGAGGGCTATGATGACCATATTGCATGACATGATCCACAAGGAGATTGAGTTGTTTTAAGATGATGTCATAATTAATACCGCGAGATTTTGGACAACTTGATGCAGTTAACGATGTTCTTTGTTCGTCTGCGCCATTACAACTTGAAGTTAAATTCCACCAAATATGCTTTTAGGGTTTCAGCCGGCACGTTGTTGGGAATTCACTTGGCGGCTGACACACTCCTAAAACACATAATGATTTTGTCGATGCTCTTGCCACCATCGCCTCAATGATTAAGCATCCAGATACTGATAACATTGATCCTCTCGATATAGAGATAAAGGAGCAACCAGTTCGTTGTTCCCATGTTGAAATAGAACCAGACAGTTTCCCATGGTATTTTGACATCAATAAATATTTAGAGTCTGGGGCTTATCCTGAGAATGCGACATTTAACCAGAAGAAGTTGATACGTCGTTTGGCCGCAACTTCATTCTAAGTGAGGAAATCCTTTAAAGGAGGACCCCATATTTAGGTCTTCTCAGATGTATTGATGCTATTGAAGCTGTGAAGCTTATTGAACAAGTACACGCTGGAGTTTGTGGTATGCAGATGAAGGGACTCACTTTGGCGAGAAAGATCATTCGAGTATTTTTCGATAACTTTGGAGCATGATTGTTGTAAGTTTGTGCAAAAATGTCATAAATGTCAACTGCACGATGATTTAATCCAAGTGTCGCCTCACGAACTCAATGCTATGAGTTCACCTTTGCCTTTGTAGCTTGGGGCATAGATGGAATCTGTCCAATAGAACCAGACGCTTCTAACGGACACAGATTTATTTTTGTTGCCATTGACTACTTCACCAAGTGGGTGGAAGCATTTTCTTACCCATCCGTGACCAAGAAAGTGGTAGCTGATTGGGTTTGCAACAATTTGATATGCAAGTTTGGAGTACCAGAATCCATCATTACTGATAATGGTGCAAATCTCAACAGTCACTTGATAAGAGATATATGTGATCAATTTAAGATTACTCACCAAAATTCAACCGCTTATCGTCCCCAAATGAACGAAGCTGTAGAGGCTTCCAATAAGAACATCAAATAGATTATGAGGAAAATAAATAACAATTACCGAGGTTGGCATGAAATGTTCATACACATTGTTGGGATATCGAATGACTGTCAAAACGTCTATCGGATCCACTCCATACCGTCTAGTGTATGGAACAAAAGCAGTCATATATGCTGAAGTCGAGATACCGTCCTTGAGAATCATCCAAGAAGAAGAATTAAGTAATGCTGAATGGGTCAGCAAGCGGATTGACCAACTCATATTGATTGAAGAAAATAGAGTGGTTGTCGTTTGTCATTTTAAACTATATCGACAAAGAATTGTTCGTGCTTTCCACAAGAGGGTTAGAGCTAGAATATCAGAAATTGGTCAATTGGTACTTAAGCGCATTTTCCCTCATTAGGATGAGTACAAAGGGAAATTTGTGCCGAATTGGCAAGGACCTTATATGGTTTGCAGGGTATTATCTGGACGTGCTTTGTTCCCGTCGTAGATGGATGGCACCGCATGGCCAAAACCGATCAAATCAGACGCTTTCAAGAGAAATAATGTGTGAAGCTTCAGTTTGTATTTCCATAGTTTCCTTGTATTCATTCTGTTTGCTTGTAATTGCTTTTGTTTAAAAAATTTATCGCTCTTGTAATAAACTACGTCTTACCTGAATTCTCAAGAATGAGATACGTAGGTGGCCTATGTCGGCCTCGGTCACCCCATTTATCTCTTTAAATATTTCTTTGTATTTAAACTATGTTCAACCTGAATTCTCAAAAATGAGATACCCGTAGGTGGCCGATGTCGGCCTTGGTTGGTTTCTTTACAAATTTCTTATTATTGTTAAACTTTGAAGGGGAACTACGTTTGACCTGATTAGTGACTTAACGGGATACGTAGGCGCCACAAGGGTTTGTCATATCTCCCGTAAGATTTCTATTTTCTCTATATTATAGAAACTGGGACAAAATTTTTCAGAGGGACTCAAAAATTCTCAAGGAAGAAGATTTTTCTTCAACACGTCAAGAGTGAAGTTACTTGGAAACATGAAATTGGGACATAATTTTTGAGAGAATCTCAATAAATTCTGTGATTTTCTCACCAACAGTTCGAGTAAACCAAGACAGGTAACTAGATTTAAATTTTGAGGAGGGACTCAAAATTTAAACATGATTTTATCGACAGTCTAGAGTGACCATTAATACTTCCCAGCGAATGATCAGATCGATCTCCAAACATCAGACTCAAAAAAGTTTGCTAAGCCTAACGTGACATGATACTTGGCAGTAACCTTTTTTTTTTAAAAAAAACACTGCTTTTCAAAATTTTATTTTTCTTAAGATTTTCCCTTCATGTTTCAGTTGTTTTGGCATAAAATATTTTGTCTTATCTATCAAGAGTCGGGAGATCCGAAAATCAATCAGAGATAGCAGGGAAAGAAGAAAACAAGTGAAGAAATTGGCACAGAGTAGTTCATTTTAAAACTAATGATTTTTCTACCGATGCAGGTTTATATGTTTACTCTAAAATTAGCAACTTCATCCAATCGATGAATGTGGAGAAGTCAAGGGGGAGAAAAACTCCCCAAAATTAACAATTTTTTTAGTGGATGCGGGAATTATTTTATAATGTTTATATAGAAGACTTGGGAACGTGAACAACATCGTTTCATCCAATTTCTAACAACATAAAGTCTATACCGAAGATACATCCACAGCAACCAACTCCCTAAAGAAGCACATGCCTACTATCAAATGGATCTGATGGACATGCCAAGCTTTAGAAGGAAGAAGACCAAAATGATTTTTGATCCTCCTTGACTATACTACCTTCTCAATTTAGCTATATGTAAATAATATAGCTACTTTGAACAGGACATAGTTATATAGTTGATAGGCTTTCTTGTAAAGGGAGAGTCTCCCTAATTTATGTTTCCTAGATACTATGTAATGAGAGGAGTCCTCTCCTTAGGTTCGTAGTATTTTGGTTTCAACTTTCAAATGTAAGGAGAGGAGTTGAATTTCAATAGGAAAGTCAACTCCAAACCACCTTAGGATTGGAGGTTAGGTTTTATGTCCCCCTCCTTGTAATTTTATTTTGTATTAATGTTAAGGCCTGGGGGTGTCGCTCAGCCCCTACCCCTCCAAGGGTATTAAAAAAAAAAAAAAAAAAAAAAAGATACAACTATGTTCAAAGATTAATCAAATAAAAACCCTAAGAAAGACAATTTACGATTTCAATCAAGGACGTTATTTGCATACATAATAGCATTTACCCAGAATGTCATTATAGTTGTATTGACGATTCAGATGATACACTACCTGGAGGGTTATTTTACCATATTGTCAATTGAAACGATATCATTGTCTAGAGGGCACCATGAAAGTCACTATGTTGCTCGATTGAAGCACTATCTTCATTTGGTACCAAAGATATTCATGCCTCAATGAAAATTCCATGCACCGTAAAAAGATATTCATGCATTGCGGAAAATGTCATGCACCGCAAAAAGATATTCATGTGTTGCGAGTTGATACTCATGCCTCACGGAAAATCATGCATCGCAGGAAGACATTCATGCCTCGCTGAAAATATTATGCACCACAATAAGATATTTATGCATCGCAGAAAATCATGCATCATAAGATAATATTAATGCATCGCGAAAAATCATGCATTGTGGGTTAATATTTATGCCTCGCGAAAAATCATGCATCATGGGAAGGTATTCATGCCTCGTGGAAAATGTCATTCACCACGAGATGATATTTATGCATTACAATAAATCATGCATCGCGAAAAATCATGCATTGTGGGTTAATATTCATGCCTCGCGAAAAATCATGCATCATGGGAAGGTATTCATGCCTAGTGGAAAATGTCATTCACCACGAGAAGATATTCATGCATTGCAATAAATCATGCATCGCGAGTTAATTTTCATGCATCGCGAGTTAATTTTCATGCATCGCGGAAAATTATGTATCGCGAGTTAATATTCATGCATTGCGAAGAAGAAATCATGCATTGCAAGAGAAAATTCATGCATTGTGGAAAATTCATGCATTGCGGAGAAGAATTCATGCATCGCAAGAGAAAATTGGTGTATTGCGTAAAAGAAGCCACATATTGAAAGAGAAAGAAATCATGCATCTAAAAAAATTATTTATTCATCAATATCAATGACATTTGCTGTATTTTGATAAGAGCAAATACCAAGAGAATCATCGAAGCCGACATCGGGAGAAATATCAACACTGCATCATCTTTTATTTATTTTGACATCAAATGAAGAGTACATCGAAGATTATATTGCAAACATAAGACATAATCTTTATATGTTTTACGTTAAACCGATCGAGTTGACGTCAAATGCTGATAGAGAGCAATTAAGTGTCAACAGGTAAAAGATACTATCTCCCATTTGAATTGCATTTTTATGCTAATGAGTTTTATCTCAGTCCGTGTCGAGAGGATCCTAGAGGATGAATTCTCCAAAGAAAAAAGGCACATGTGCAGACGACATAAAAAAAGGATGCAGCACAATGTGGAACTTTTTCTTAGCAGCGAACTTGGACATAGTCCAGATGAGTTACCCTGCTGATTTGGGTGACTTGTTGGTGCTGCTAAAGTTGTAGACTGAGTTCTACCATTACATCCCCATTGACCCTACCTTGAAATACAATCCCTCAACCTGTGACCAGACTGACCGCACCCAAAACATCCTTCTTTTCATGCGAGACACTCGCCCATAAGGTTATTAACACACTTAGGGCAAGTGGGGTAAGTCTTGGTGCCTAAAACACTTCCCTGAGACTTAGAGCCTGGAGCTCTACCCTTCTGGTAATACCTGTTCTTAGAGGATGGAACACTAGTTGATGAAGGGGCTGTAGCTGAAAACTTCTTCTGACTTTGCGAGCGATTCCCACCACTCGATTTTTGCTAAGAATAGTCCTAGTTCCTAGTCATAGCCTTCTTATTCTCCTTAGCCTATTCCCTAATCTTATCACCCTCAACCTGCTGAGCATGAGTCATAAGACTAGAGATGTTCATATCTCCTAGTAAGATAGCATTTTTGCACTCAATTTTCACAAAATTTTACACTCCATACAAGAAATTATTTATCTAAGCCCTGGAGTCAGCATCCATGTGAGGATCATACCTATAGAGTTGGTTAAACGTTAGCTCATATTCTTGGACTGTCATGTTACCATGCCTCAAATTTATGAATTCCTGATCCTTTGTCTCTCTCAACTCTAGTGGGGAAAACCTGGCGAGAAAAGTCTCACTAAAGCAATCCTCAGTGATAGGAGCCGCATTTGCACCCCTATTCTCCTTCAACTAAGTGACCAAATATGAGGAACATCCTTCAACCGGTATGATCAAAACTCAACCCGATCATTCCCTGTGACTTGCATTACCTCAAACATTTTCTTGATCTCATCCAAGAAATTCTGAGGATCCTCATTAGTTTGTGATCCTAAGAACTCAGGCGGATTCGTCCTAACAAAGTCACAGACCCTTGCTGCTACTGATCCACCATTTTCATTCATATGGGCATGAACCTGATTGTTCTGGTTAGTCATACACTGAGACAACATCTGTATGACATTTTTGAACTCAGGATTGGAGACTTCTTGATCTAGGGGGAGGAGCTGCATTTGCATTCCTAGCATTCTATTTCCTAGCGTTATCTCTACGATAAGGCATGATTTGAAACGTAGAATGTCACGTTAGAATGAAATCAGATCATACCTTACGCACGATAAGAGTAACAACAAAGTGAAGTTTTCCTAAAACACATCATAGCCTCCC
Organism: Solanum peruvianum; assembly: GCA_027705065.1. NCBI lineage: Eukaryota > Viridiplantae > Streptophyta > Magnoliopsida > Solanales > Solanaceae > Solanum > Solanum peruvianum. The sequence continues at coordinate 9,018,679 of JAKWJD010001766.1, read as the reverse complement.
TCTGATTAGATGTGGTGCACTTCACACCCATGAAAAGGAGTCTACTTATTGCAAATTTTCAAACATCCTTGGACTCTTGAACCTAGTGCTCTGATACCACATTTTGTCACGCCCCGAGCTACCCCGGGACGCAAACACGAAACCTAGGACCACAAGTGATCCCAAGCTAACCCTATTGGCGTGATCATGAGCATACTAAAGAAAATAACTGATTTGGAAGTTAAATCATAATTTAAAATAAAAAGATAGGGAATACCCATATTCTATAAAAGAGATATTTGAAACAATGCATTTAATATAAAGAAGTTATAAAATCAATACTAAGCTTAAACTAACTATGTCTGAAATAAGCCTCTAACTGATTAGAAATACTAGGACAAGCCCTAGCCAAGTCTAGAAAAAACTGAAACTAAATTACTAAAAGACTGAAATGAAATCATGGCTATTGTCCTCAGAGAATGAGGGCTCACCACTGAATCTACTGAACTGGAGATCAGGAGATCGATCTATGCGTGATTTAGATGTTGAGAACCTTAACCTACATCAAGATAAGATGTAGGTCACGTATGCGTTAAGTACTTGAAGGTACTAAGCATGTAGGATAGAATAAAGCTGAAATAAAACATAACTGAACAAGTATAAAAGCAAGTATAATAATCTAAACATGATATACTGAATTCTAAGCTAACAGATGCAATGACCAATTTATAACATGGTAAAACTGAACACTGAGTATACTGATAAATGGTCAATTAAAGAGAGTCTAACTGAAGTGTGGGAGCTACTAATAACCGAAAATAAAACCATATTATCTAAATGTGGAGTGTGATGTATATGTTCCATCAAAAGGACCCAATATACCCTGCTAGAGGTATAAGGCATGATGGCGTGATCACTAAAGTGATGCCCACAGAAGGGACTTACAACCTACTTGGCTAGTAGTTCTGGGACTAATTGGGTACACTAAACCGTAGTCCAACTCGGTATTATGCTACTCCCAATGATTTATATAGTTAACTGATTATGTCTGAATTTTTGTAAAATACAGGATAGCTCAAAACGGAACATGCACACTGAGAATACAACATTTAATCAGATAATAATTCACTAAAAATTGAGGCATGTATAACTGAATAACTGAGATATCTAACCTAGCATGTGTAATTCAAGAACTAAAAAAATACATATCTAGGGTTCTGAAATTCATGCAATATTTTGAGTAATAACATGATAATCTGATTTGGAACATATAACTAATTAATTTATGAAGTTCTGTTAAGGTTCTAGAACCCTAGGTCTAATCATGATATAGGAATCAAAAATCTGACTTAAAACTAGGGACTCAATAGGTGAAAGGAACTCACTAGTGAAAACTCGCATAGCAGGTGATGAAATTCACAGAGAAAAACTTAGATTTTGGGGCTGGAACTGCTGGAACCTTGCTCCCTTCTTGTTCTAGGGTTCTTAGCCTTTTTCTCCTTTCTAGATTCTTCTTTTCTAAGTTTTTATTAATGATTTGACTTAGGTACTTCTTAATTATGTTTCTCGGCTTAAACTGACTAAAATCTGATGATATAGGGTCAAAATGACCTATATTATGGTTTAAATGACGTGGGAAAATACCAAAAGACCACTAAGTTAATTGCTGTCGGACGAAATGACGACCTGGACTGACGGTCTGTCGTTCAATCGACGGTCCGTCATTTGGGTATTTTCGGCATACCTTTACTAAAACGGGCATAAATTTTTACTCGAAGGTCTGATTTTAGAAAGGTTGGTGGATATGGAAATCTAATTCAATTATCTATCTGTGGGTATGTGATGTGACACCTAATTATCTTTTTTATAAGAGTTATGATCAATTGAAGTTGACCCAACTGCATTTCTGCCCTAAATGTCTATTAATTTTCATCTACGGTCGGACCTACAGACCATAGATCAAACGACCGTCCATACTGGTCAACGTGGTTCATATCAGAGAATAGGTGAATGGGGTGTCGATCAACAGACTCAGACTGCGGACCACAGGTCCGTCATTCGATTTGGACTTAGCCAAATTTTTTGAATTGAGTTTATTGGGGGGGGGGGGTTTGACTCAATCGACGGATGTGTAGGACGTACCGTATCCTCGTGGGTGAGGATACGGTCCGTCGATTGAAACCGTCGACTAAACCTGCAGATTTTCTGAAAAGTTGATTTTTGATCTGTTTTGGATACGGGGTGTTACAATGAGAGACAGTTCTTGACACCCAATTTTGAATCTTCCCAGATAAATTAACCTTCGAGCTTCATTAATTTCATACGATTTAAAATAATTAGCTTTAAGAAATTCAAATTTTTTTTCAAGTTGTTTTTAAATAATTTTAGTAGATTTTATTATTTTTTAGAAGATATGTCCTTTATACAATTAATTTATTTTATAAATATTCCAAGGTAATCTCAAAAAGATTTTAATTTCATTAAGCCTTTTATTAAACTAATTTGGTTTTAGTTAAACTTATGTTTCGAGTTATTAGTTTATATTTAAGTTAATTATTTTCTTTCATTAAAATTTCATAAGCTTGTAAATTAATCATACTAATTTGTCTTATTTAATTTTAGTCAAATTTACCAAGAAAATTTAATTTTACTAGATTTTAGATCTATACTTTTTCAATTCTTTCTCCATCTCAATTCGGGTTAAATCTCTTCTATTCCAGTAAGCCCAACTTGTCTAAATTAATTATCTAATTCAACCTCTAGCCAATTCTAAAATCACCAACCCTTTTTTCAACCCAACCCATTCTTTTATCTTAACTCGGTTCATTCTTCTTATCAGAAAAAGCCACTCTTGGAACAATTCACGCTCAACATTAACAGCAGCCCATTCCAAGCTGAGCCTTTGAGCAGTGATAAAATGACAATTGAACGGCGATTCACGGAAAGCTCATGGTGTCTACGCGTACAGATAGTACGCTGTCTCTATTTGTCTTCTTCCTCTTATCTCTTTCAGTTCACAGTTGCAGGGGCACGTGAAATCGTCCTTGCGACCTCAAGATGAGGCCACGTTGCACAAGGAAGTTTGGGAATAATCCCAAGAGTCCATTCCCCTTCCCTCTTTTGGAATGGTTTCAGACTCCAATGAAAAGATTGTTTATCCATTTTAGTGAAATATTTTGGAAAATTTGAATTTTCGGAATGGGCTTCGAACCGAATTCTCGTCTTTTCCCCCCAAAATCCAACCCTAGAATTCCCTATTAATACCCTCTACCTATTCAGTGTTAAGGGTTGGAAGAATTGTTTTGGAGAAAAATTGGAATAACTTCGAGAAAGAGTTAGGGAAAAATATAAAAATTATATAGAAAGTAGGAAGAGCTATCTAGAATTTTGGGAAAAGAAACTATCGATTATAAAATTTACATACAGATATTTGGGTACAGGTTTCGAAAACGGAGAGAGTGAGAATTCAACTTTTCTCGAGTCACTGATACGCTCAAACTTACTTCTCAAATAAGAAGTAAAGCGGTCGTGTCAAGTAAATAACCCAACTAGTGAGGTTGGGATCGTTCCCACGAGGAAAATAGTTTAGACTTAACTTCAATCTATTATTACTATTGTTCAGTCAATTACTTCCTTGGAAAACAAAAACAATAAAAAGGGGGGTTTCTATTTCTAAAAGAATGAAAATAACCAACAAAATTGAAACAAACACTTAACAGCTTTGAAAGTTGGAGTTTAATCAATTAATCAAAGTAACTAGGGTTTACATGTTCCCCAGAGCTTCATAACTTGATAATTCTAACTATAACAATTCTTTCCTAGTATCTTGCATGCAAAGTGACAAGTTATATATTTCAAAATCCTTGGTCCGGTATCTAGAAAATCTCACTCCGCACGTTGGTCCAGCTACTGTGTTGCTATCCTAACCCTTATCTTTACCTCATATTAAGCATCGTATTCGATATTTGACTAAGTTATTACCTCGTACCAATCAATACTATCGTATTAGATAGCATACACTAAATCTATGTTGATAATTCTTTTCCTATTATCTACCTCCTTGGTCCGGCAAGTAGCATTAAGGAGAGTTCTAACGTTGGCCATCCATTAAAAAGACTTCTAAGCGAAAGAATTATAAATACATGCAAGACAGTATTCTAGAATTGTTATATTAGTTAGGTTTTACCTCATTATTTGTCTTTGGTTCCCAAAACCCTAGTTATGGAGTTTAGTTACCCATAGTCATAATTACAATATTCAAATATATGATATAAGAATTCATGTACTTACTTCAATGAGAAAGAGTAAAATATGCAAGTTCAATTGATTAATCAGCAAAAATCACCCACAATCAATGATAAAAGTCTCAAGATAATTAATAATCTCTCAAAGAGTCTACAAAATAATCAAGAGTCTAACAATACAGTGTCTACTAATACAGTGTCTAAAAATACGGACTCTAACCTAAAAAACGAGGTTTTTCAAACTATTTATAGAAAATAAAAACCTAATTAAACAAGGACTCTATTTGCTGGAAATCTTTCAAAACGCGGCTAGGACGACGGACCTCGCGACGGATCGTTGTGGTCACGACGGACTGTCATGGACTCCGTCGTCCCATACTTGTGCAATTTCTTCTGCTGCTTTCTTCATTACCCTCGACAGCAAGTATGACGGATCATCACAGACACGACAGTCCGTCGAGGGTCTTCGTTCCAAAACACTTAAACTCTTGGAATATGGGTACTGGGATTACTTCTCTGAACTTCATGATGAACCTGCAAGACGGACCGTCATAGGCACGACGGACCGTTATGGACTCCGTAACCCCACACTTGGTAAGACTTCCCCATCTTCCTTCAGCAGCTGCACTACGCTGCCACCTACGGACCGTCACAAGCATGACAGACCGTCACAAGCTTCGTAGGTGGTCTCTTCGTCATTTCTTCTCTCAAAATCTCCGCATTCATCTTTGGACAGATTTCCTGCAAATAAAGAGAAACTTATATAAAATTAGCTCAAAAAGGATTTTGGACACACTAAACTTAAGGAAAAAAGAATTAATAATACCGTGAAACCACGGTATATCAACACCCTCAACTTAAATTCGTTTTTTGTCCTCAAGCGATGCACTATGACTCAATACAAAATCTTTGTACAATAGTATCCATGTTTTATCCTTTGCAATCATTTGGCTATCAATCCCGATTAATATCATCATATTTATGCATGCTATCACTATTAGGCTTGAATTATGTCGGATCAGAGCATGACAAAGACTCACTATGCACTAACTCCTATCCTCTTCAATTTATCACCGAGGTGCTAACAATTCCGGTATTGCAACTAGTGTCCTCACTTTAAAACAAAATCCTCATTTTCACACAATGATTTCAGTTTGAGTATAAGGATTACTTTTCAACACTCGCTCTCAGAACAAATTCACACTCATTCATACCTATTGCCATAAGCTTGCCCTTATTTTCACTGCCTTAAGTTCGCTATACAACGCTTAGGATCACGATAGGACTTTCTTAGCTTGTAACATAGGCTCAGGGTCAGGTAGGGTATATTTAGGCATACTTTAGTGACTTTTTTCCCTCCTTGACATATTGGCTAAGCATACCATTTTCTATCATTTTATCTCGCCCAATTTCTAATATTCTTTCACCTTGCTATTTTCTCTTTTTTCTTCATTTGTGTAAGTGACTCTCATCTTTTCTTGCTTGTGTTTCTTGTATATTTTTCTTTTTCTTCAATTTTCTTTAAACTAATTCTTGAGTCACTTTAATTTTGTTCTTTCTCTCTCTTTGTTCTTTCAACACCACTTTCCAGAGCATTCTTCAAAATAGCCACTCTCAACTCATGGCTTTGCCATGGGTCAAAGTACACAATACCCAAAGTTGGGTCAGCGCCATAATGAAGGTTCTTTACTATATTAGCCACTCTCAACTTATGCTTTTGGCATAAGCTGAGGTTCACATGTCGAAGGAGGGACCAGGCCCAACACATTATTCCCAGAAAAGATCAGTTGTTGTGAAAAAGAAAGGTCTAATTTAAGCTCAGATCATTTGGATCAAAGAAGGATAAATTTCATTTGGTTTTCTTTTATTTAGGCTAAATATGGGCTATATTGAATAAGGGTCTATGATCCTTTCCTAATTGTCTGGTACAACTTACTTTTAGCAGGACTAACCAGGCAAGTTTTTGCTCAACAGTGGACTATTCAAATATTCCTCACACTCAATTGACATCTCATCACTCTACAAAATTATCAGACACCTAGTTCGAATTCTATACTTAGGGTAATGCATTGGTGTACCTCTATGTCATGCTTAGAGCCAAGCATTTATCAATTACTATGCCTATTCATGCATCAATTTCCAATTTATCAGGATATCATTTTAGCCATCATGCTCCATAATTAAACTATGTACACAAGATATAGACATGTCGGTTCAACAGAAAAAGTAATCAGTCTTTTAGGGGAAAAGAACACAGGCAAGAAAACCCCAAAAGATGATAGTGAATTGGGCTACTCAGACTTCACCCTAGCACTCACTTTCCATTTACCCCACCCCCAACAAAAAAACATGCAATTGTCCCCAATGCATAAAAAAAATAAATACTAGAGTGGTAGGTGAAGCAAACCTGTGGCACAAAGCGCCGATGATCAGCAAGCTGGTGGGTCCGGTTCCCCGGAACCCACTTCCTCTGTAATCTGGACACCCTCAGTTTTGTCCTCAGCAACAACAACACTATAAGCAGTGCCTCCCGCAATCTCCACAGTTCGGGAGCTAGACGCCCCAGCCGCTAACTCTCCTGCTCTCATCTGGTGCGCCTCCTCCTCAGCAAGTGAGGCTCTCCTCGCAGCCTCCATCTCACGGTGATCCTTCTTCCGTACTCGCTCCTCGTTCTCTTCTCGACCCCTAGGACTCTTGGCATGCTCCCAAGGGGGAGGTGGTGGAATCTCTGAGGTGGCAAATAGGGCCGCAAACACTGTGTCTTCAGCAGGCATGGCAGAAGGAGCCTCAGACTCAGGCACCCTAGCCTCTAAGATCGTGTCAATATTTGCGCGAAGACTGTCGACCGTAGCGTGAAGAGTCGACACATCTACCGAAGGAGGTCGCCGGGCTAGGACCCGCAACTCAAGAGTGTCCAAGCGCTGGTGAACCTCAGCGATCTTCGCTTTGTATGCTGAACCATTTTCCGCTCCAAGCGCTCTTCTGCCTTGGTAACAGACCTCTGCATCCACGGCTGGATATGATGCAGAAGTTTAGCCATTTGCACCTCTAATTTTTGGACCCTAGCACGCGGGACCACCGCGGGTAGAGGGGCTGTGCGAGAGGAGCTCGGGGTAGTGCTACTACCCGGGATAGACTCGACCGGGGTAGTGTCAGTGGACACTGCCTGCGTATCCGTGCGAGCCTGGGCTACCGTATCAGCCAGATCATCATGAAGTGGGGGCAGCTCTGGACGGGGCCCTCTACGTGGAGCCAACTCATTGGCCTCATCTATGATGAGGCCGACATCGATAGTGCCCAGAGAGGTCTTGAGCTGATAAACGTGCCATATAGGCACACCTGTGGACCTGCACAGAGAAAAGATCATGCACGGGAAAGGGTAAGTAGTTGTGACCTTAAAATCCCTCTCGTGCATGACTGCCTGTAGAAGCCACGCATAATCCACCTCGAACCCGGCTATCATCGCCGCCATCAGTACTGCTCGATCCCATGTGACGATATTATTGGCGGCTGTGGGGGAAAGGCAGTGGCGGACAATCAACAAAAAAAACTTTGTCGTGAAAGTTAGATTGTCCTTTTTTTATGGCCCCCTTTTGCTCGGTCACCCAGTCGGCACCGTCTCCATCAACTGACAAGTGCAGGGCCATCCACCTCTTGGTGGTCTCTCTCAGCGACGGCTCGCAGGAATTGGCCATCTTTAAAAAGCTTCCATCGGTAGTCAAACTCAGCAGTGAGAGGGGTCCGAGTAGCATCAACACCCTCGCCGTATAGAAACCGCCGGATGGAAGGTAGGGAAGTATCGACCTGAATGCCCCGTACTCGGACCTGCTCCATGGGCCCTGTTTGGCGGGGTCAACCCGCCTATCAATCTGTGATCAGAGAGTCGCTACGTATGATGCATAGAACTCTCGAACCATTTCTTCACTATAACGTCCCAACGGACGTGCTGTCCACTCAAAGCGATGTCTGGTGAAAAGATTGTGGATCTCAGGCATCGTCGGGAGACTCCCTGTAAGGACCCACCGCTCCAATGTGAGTGTTTGAGTCATAACTCCTTTGTCATTCAGGAACTTTGCGTCGGAGTAGACTTGAAATTGCCCGTCGACAAAGTACCGGTTGGGATTGTCAGTATTCGAGATGAGGGCATGAGCTCGTGAACCTAATGTAGATTTCGAACTGTCAGCCTCATCAGACGAGGCCGACGCTGCAGCAGTGGCAGGTGTGGGAACCTCAGAAGAGCCAGAGGCTTCCTCCGACCATGAAACTGAGCCAGACGCTCGTTCTTCATTGGTGGCTGACCCAGAAGGTGTGTCGGTCAGTGTGCTCTCCTCATCAGACTGGGAGGCAGTGTCTACACCGGTCGCCACCTTTTTGGGAGTGGCTCTGGTGGCACGTGAAGCACGGGAAGGGGTGGAAGTGCCTGGGGCCACGTACTCGGGGTCACGCTCATCATCAGAGCCAATGACAAGGCGAGCAGACGGGGTGACAGACTTCGATCGCCCGCGTGCATTAACACGATCTTGTTTTCGTGCCATAGTATATAGTACCTGTAAAGGGTCAATATTAGCACGAGTAGTGGCAAACAAGACAAGCAAAACCACAAAAAAAAATTATAATAGATGACATTTCTATAGTAACTGTGACACACGACGGGCCTGGTAACGGCTCGTCGTGACTACGATGGACCGTCATGGGGTCCGTCGTGTCTTACTTAGACTATGTATATATGGAGAACCCTGAAGGAGAGTCTCTGACAAGTATGACGGTATGCGCAGGACGGACCGTCACAGGTACGACGGTTCGTCGTAGGTGTCCGTCAGAGGACACTTGAAAGAAAAACTATAGAGACCTTTAGGAAAGGGGTCTCTGACCATCATAACGGTCATGCAGGACAGACCGTCGTGGGTATGACGGTCCGTCATACTCGTCCGTTTGAGGACATTTAGAAAAATGGAGAGAGACCCTTAGAAACAGGGTCTCTAACAACCAGAACAGTTGTGCAGGATGGACCGTCGTAAAGACGACGGTCCATCACATGTGTCTTCTGAAGGACACTTAGAAAAAGTGAGAGACCCTTTGAAATAGGGTCTCTGAAAACCAGAACGGTTGTGCAGGACGGACCGTCGTGCGCAGGACGGTCTGTCGCATATGTCCGTTTGAGGACACTTGCATAAAATAGGGCAGTGGGGTGTTAGGGCTTTTGGAACGGACCCTACAATGGTCCATCGTGGGTACGACGGTCCGTCATCAGGGTCTCGTTCTGTAGATCAGTGACAGAACTGGGGGTACCCCATTCATCCCCGATGACCCAAATCAAATTTGTAGTGTTTTGGACCTACATTTTTCTAACCCAAATACCCAGTAAACTAGTAATGCAAAAGCACCTATGTCTAGGGTTGTAAACACGGCAATTTCGAAGATTTTTAACCTAGGTTAGACAGAATTTATATAAAAGAAATGAACATATCAATAAGAACTAGGCTAAAACTAATTGATAAACAAAAATGAAAGATAAATGAGTAGAAATTAGAGACACATACCAGAGAATTGGAAAAAAACAAGATGGAAAAGTACTTGGTGATCAAGAAGACACCCACAGCAGCAACTCCAACTAGTAGATGATAACGATTGGGGATTTGGAGAATTTTGGGGGAACAATGATCGGTTGATAGAGGGAGAGATTTGGGAAGTTAAAAAGGGAGGGAAATAGGGGGAGTAGTGAAGGAATGGGGGTGAACTGAGGGGTTGGGGAGTTTAAATGGTAAGATTTTGCAAAAAAACTCCAGCCGGGTCGGGTCGGGTACGCCTCATTAATGACGCGACAATTCACCGACGACGGTCCGTCTCAGTTGTGACGATCCGTCGTTGGTTCTTTCGTGTGTTCCCTAGTTTGAAAATAACAGAAAGACGTACCTGGTATGACAGATTCATACGACGGTCCGTCGCAGGCGCAATGGTCCGTCGCTGTATCCGTCAGTAACTGTTGCAGAGTAATTTTCTGCAGAATTTCCTGGTGATGTGCCTGCAAATTTAAAACCCATTAGTAGAAAAATGCTACAATTGCTAAAAAGACTATAAGTATTGGGTTGCCTCCCAACAAGCGCCTAATTTAATGTCGTGGCACGGCTGGGGACACTTGATTACTCAGACTTCATCAAGATGGTATGCCTCTATCACTTCATTCCACGATGTTATATGCCCAAAATAGAGTTTTATTCATTCTCTATTCACCTTAAACCGCACTCCCTCCTTGGCTTTTAACTCAACAACTCCATGAGGAAATACTTGGGTAATCAAGTAAGGGCCAATCCGTTTGGACTTGAGCTTCCCCGGAAGACAAGGCGACCCAGAACTGTCTAAAAGCACTAAATCCCCAATCATAAATTCTTGTTTTTCAATTTTTTGTTCATTTTCCTTCTTCAACTATTCTTTGTGGGATATGGAGGATACTGATCGGAGCTCACCACTCTGCCTCATGGTCCTACAAATGTTGAAGGTCGCTTCTTCATTCTTCAACAAAAATTTCATCTGTCCCTTTTCCATATCAATTAAGGCTCTACTTGTAGCAAGGAATGGCCTCCCAAGAATAATAGGCACTTCAAAATCGACTTCACAATCAAGAATAACAAAATCTGCCGAAAAGATGAATGACTCCACTTTTACTAGTACATCATTGAGTATCCCTATAGGCCTTTTCACTGTCCGATCCCCCAAACCCAACTTCTTGTAAATCGAGAGGGGCATGAGATTTATGCTTGCCCCCAGATCACATAATGCTTTCGCAAAATGTAATGACCCCACTGTAAAAGGAATAGTGAACGCACCCGGATCTTCTTTCTTTTCTACGAGGGATCTTGTAGCAATAGCACTACAATGCTGCAGTCTATCATCATCCTTCAAAGTGACCAATATTTTCTTTGTGACCAGATCTTTCATAAACTTGGCATAACCGGGCATTTGTTCTAGAGCTTCTACCAAAGGGACATTGATAGAAAGCTTCTTCATCATTGTTATGAAACGCCTATATTTACCATCCTCGGTCTTTTTGACTAATCATTGAGGGAAGGGTGGTGGTGGCCTAGGCATGGGAATTACCTTCATAGGGACTTCTGCATCTTTTCCATTACTTTGCTCTACTTCACCACTACCCTTTACAACCTTATCATCATCCTTTCTCACATTTTCCTCATTAGAAGTCATAGATGGGTCAATGGTTTGCTTACCACCCCGAGTAGTGATTGCCATATAGTGCGCATCATTTTTTGGATTTTGGACAGTGTTGCTAGGAAGAGTGCCCGGTTGCCGTGTGTTCACTATCGCAGTTAATTGGGCCATTTGCAACTCGATCTGCTTAATCGATATTGCATGTATATCAACTTTTTTCCCAATACTTGCTAAATCACAGCTAAACTCTTCAATGTGCTTATCAATAGCATCGAACCTCCTCATCATTTTATGCAACATATCCTCAACTCGCGACATACTATTACCACCATCCCTTGGAGTAAATTCACGATTTTGAGGAGGAACATAGGGCCCATTCCTGTCATTTCTATTACCATAGTTACCCTTGTTGAAGTTGTTGCCGCGATTGTAGTTTCCATATCGGACATAATTACCCTCACGGTTGTAGTTACCATAGTTACGACCTTGGTTCCCTTGACCTTGGTGCCAATTATCCTGATTAGAGCCTTGGGAACTTATTCAGAAAACCCCCGTCTGTTCATTTACTACATAAGAATCCTCCTCATAATAGCACTCATCATTTTGTGGCGGTGGTTTCGACTAGTAGTTGATTTCATTTATCTTTTCTGCACCCCCAGTGACATGTTTTAGTACCAACCCAAGCTCAGTTCTCATCTGAACCATTTCTTCGCGAATCTCATCTGTGGCTGGGCTGTGAGAAAACTGCACTGCGAAGGTGTTTATCCCTGTATCTAACTTCCTAGTACTCCAAGCTTTATTATTCCGGGAGATTTTCCCTATATTTTCAACAATCTCAGCATAAGGACACTCCCAATAAGATCCACCTGCTATAGTGTCCAACACTGCTTTATTATTATCATCCTGTCCCTGATAGAAGTATTCCTTCAGTGACTCATCATCTATACGGTGATTTGGAACACTTCTCAAGAATGAGGTGAATCTATCCCAAGAACTACTAACTGACTCTCCTGGTAGTGCCATAAAGTTGTTCACTCTATCTTTGTGGTTTAGTTTCTTGGAGACCGGATAGTAGCGTGCAAAGAAAACATCCCTTAGTTGTTTCGAAGTGAAAATTGAGTTGTACGAGAGCTCAGTGAACCATATAGAAGCCTCTACCATCAGTGAGAGAGGAGACACTCTGAGCCCCTATTACATCTAAGTCCAAGTCAGGCCTCCCTACACAACTTTTACACACTGCCCTTACCTTAGCTATATGGGCATGCGGATCCTCAGAAGGTAGCCCTGAAAACAAACCTCTGGCAGTGAGCATTTGCATCAGGCTACTAGTTACCACAAAGGTGTGGACTGTGGTTAGAAGAGGCAAGACAAGTGGCCCATCGGAGTCTGCTATGTTATCATAGCCTCTGTAGTATGATTGGGGCCGTGGAACAGGATTTTGTCCCCTCTGTTGGTGTTCACCCGGAGCATAGGGTAACAATTGATCATGAACATCAACCGGAGCTGGGATGTTCTGGTTTAGATCATCATTTATTCCCAAGTTTCGATTCATATTGCGTAGTGTACGCTATAATTCATGATCGTAGGGAAACAAAGGTTCTCTTCCTCTCTGTATATTTGGCATACAAGGAGGATGGTTCTGAAAGAATCAAAAACAATAAAACAAAGTAAAATCAAGAAAATATCAACTAAACTCTAGTAATAAGTTCAAGTTAATCTAAAAGCTATAATCCGCGGCAACGGCGCCAAAATTTGATATGCTCAAACTTACTTCTCAAATAAGAAGTAAAGCGGTCGTGTCAAGTAAACAACCCAACTAGTGAGGTTGGGATCGTTCCCACGAGGAAAATAGTTTAGACTTAACTTCAATCTATTATTACTATTGTTCAGTCAATTACTACCTTGGAAAGCAAAAACAATAAAAAGGGGGGTTTCTATTTCTAAATGAATGAAAATAACTAACGAAATAGAAAGAGACACTTAACAGCTTTGAATGTTGGAGTTTCATCAATTAATCAAAGTAACTAGGGTTTACGTGTTCCCCACAGGTTCATAACTTGATAATTCTAATCATAACAATTCTTTCCTAGTATCTTGCATGCAAAGTGATAAGTTATATATTTCTAAATCCTTGGTCCGGCATCTAGAAAATCTCACTCCACACCTTGGTCCGGCTACGTGTGTTGTTGTCCTAACCCTTATCTTTACCTCATATTAAGCATCGTATTCGGTATTTGACTAAGTTATTACCTCGTACCAATCAATACTAGCCTATTATATAGTATACACTAAATCTATGTTGATAATTATTTTCCTATTATCTACCTCCTTGGTCCGGCAGGTAGCATTAAGGCGAGTTCTAACGTTAGCCATCCGTTAAAAAGACTTCTAAGAAAAAGAATATTAATACATGCAAGACACTATTCTAGAATTGTTATTTTAGTTAGGTTTTACCTCATTATTTGCCTATGGTTCCCACAACCCTTGTTATGGAGTTTAGTTACCCATAGTCATAATTACAATATTCAAATATATGATATAAGAATTCATGTACTTACTTCAATGAGAAAGAGTAAAATATGCAAGTTCAATTGATTAATCAGCAAAAATCACCCACAATCAATGATAAAAGTCTCAAGATAATCAATAATCTCTCAAAGAGTCTACAAAATAATCAAGAGTCTAACAGTACAGTGTCTACTAATACGGTGTCTAACGATATGGAGTCTAACCTCAAAAATGAGGTTTTTCAAACTATTTATAGAAAATAAAAACCTAATCAATCAAGGACTCTATTTGGTGCAAATCAGTCAAATCGCGGTTGGGTCGACGGACCTCGCAATGGATCGTCGTGGTCACGACGGACCGTCATGGACTCCGTCATCCCATACTTGTGCAATTTCTTTCGCTGCTTTCTTCATTACCCTTGACGGAAAGTATGACGGATCGTCACAGACACGACGGTCCGTCGAGGGTCTTCGTTCCAAAACACTTAAACTCTTGGAATATGGGTACTGGGATTACTTCTCTGAACTTCAAATCGAACATGCAGGATGGACCGTCATAGGCACGACGGACCGTCATGGACTCCGTAACCCCACACTTGGTCAGACTTCCCCATCTTCCTTCAGTAGCTGCACTATGCTGCCACCTACGGACCGTCACAACCATGACGGACCGTCACAAGCTCCGTAGGTGGTCTCTTCTGCATTTCTTCGCTCAAAATCTCCGCATTCATCTTTGGACACATTTCCTGCAAATAAAGAGAAACTTATATAAAAATTAGCACAAAAAGGCTTTTGGACACACTAAACTTAAGGAAAAGTTCTAATAATACCGTGAAACCATGGTATATCAGTCACCTACTTTGTTTCTCAATACACCGGAACCTCTTGGAGTCTTTGGAAGTCCCTGCTTGTCCCGTCCCCCAGAATAGTTATCCCCGAAAAGGTAACACCCCTTTGATTCTCTTGTCTTCGTGTTGAGTAAAATGATTTTTCTCTTCGGTGTTTTTCGTAATCCGCATTACTGTTGATGGTTTGTTGAATGTTTGACATGTTGATGTGCCTATCTCATGGCCGCGAATTCTTGTCTTTCTTTTAATACAAAATTCCCTATTACTGATCTATGAGTGACCAAGTCTTAAACTTCATCTTTACTATTTTTATTTTTTTGTTGTCGATTGTCTTATTCACAAAATAATATATGCATCTTTCGTCATTATTAGGAGTTTGTTGTCGGTCAGAAGGAAAAGGTTTGTTATATATGTCGCCTCGGGCTATTGTTGAATTAATGGTTACTCATATTTTCTAAGTTCTCGAGATCAGTATTTTTTTTTTTGCATCTGTTCTATTAGAAATTTAATGACACCGATTCTCTATTTGGAAAAGCTTGTTCTCAAATGTCGTTTTCTGGTTTATTATCACTGGTAGATTTTATTTTTATTCGTTGATGATTTATTGCATAACTATAAAATTTGATGGTTAATGTGTTAATCAATTGTTTTGTTCAATCTTTCGTCTTCGTTGTCCCATGCCATTATGGAAAATTACCCCAACACACATATTTCATCCCTTTTCTTTTGGTAAAAATGAAAAAAAATAAGTAATGAAAAAAAAATAATGGTTCAAGTTCGTGCAAGATTTTTCATGGGTGGGTCCTGCTACTTTAGTTTTTTAATATAGTGGTTTTGTGGAATCCTCTTTTCATTAAAGATCAATACAGTAAGTTGTAATGTACTGATCCTACTTGATCTTCTACATGATGCGTGTGATCTGTCCTTTGCTAACAGCATTGGTGTCTCACCTCATGCTTTGAATATTGCAAATTGAGCTCCCTAAAGATCCCAATATTTGGATAATCATAGATTAATTGTGTACATTATTAAATGATACTTTAATACCCTTGTTTGTTAAGAATGAGTCTTACTTTAATGTGAGCTTCACTGGTAGAATGATCCAATAAGTGTCCTGCATGTTGTCTTCCCAAAATTAAGTGTATGTTTGTGATCATTTGATCATCTTAGCTTTCATCATATCATTGGCGTGTGGCCAAGTTTTTTTGACTAATTCCAGTTTGCATCGTATAGATCCACCGTGTTAGTTGGATTATGAATGTTAACTTATCTAATTCTTCTTATTTACTTTATCTTAATGCATGTTACATTTACTCGAGTCCAATTTGGATTTCATTTCCATTTATCCGAATTGACTTCCTATTGAGTCGGCCTCCATTTTCGAGACAAAGAATTGAAGAATAAGCCTGTAAAAATTGACGTACATAACCAAAAGCTGAAAAAATTCAAAACACGGCAAGAAGTTCAAGATTTTGGACCAAGAAGTCAAAATTTAATTTCGAAATATTGTATTTTATTTTGGAGCCTAAGCTCTTATAGTTTTGTATTGTTATTATTTTGGCTAGTTTAGAACAGGTACAAGTCAAATGGGCCCAAAGACCGAATGCAAATGAGATCCAAATACCGGTCAAGGCGGAGAGAAACCGGATTTGGACCCAATCAAACTCTCTCTCTCTCTCTCTCTCTCTCTCTCTCTCTCTCTCTTACTTTATCATTATTTGCTTGTTATTATTTGTCATTAGTTTTGCGGCCGAAACTCCAAATCCCCACAAGACGCCGGTATGTTTTAACTGGTTAAACTAAATTGATCTCCTTTAAATAAACTAAAAACACAATAAATAAGCTTTGCAAGTTAAATAAACTCACTTAAATAGTATGTTGATTTCTCACCCTTTTATAGATTTCAAATAAAGTTTAAACTAAATTAAAGCATTTTTAGCCAAATAAGTTAGTTGGTTGATAATCGCGAGTTAGCGAGTATTTTAGGTGCCGTAAAAACTTTTCTAAAATATAAATATGAATCCTGAACCCCCTTTGAAATTTTTCAATCAATTTTCTTTCTAGATCTTTTGAAAACTAAGTTTTCTTGATTTTTCGTCAAAAATTAAGTGGCGACTCTCAAAAAGTTAAAAAACTATAAAATTATTTTCCAAAAATGTAAAACACCTAGACCTACCTCTTCTGCACATATCAAAAGTTTCTTGGGTCTTGCTGGTTATTACAAAAGGTTTGTGGAAGGATTTTCATCCATAAATTCTCTATTTACTAAGTTAACAAAAAAAAAGGTTATATTTCAGTGGTAAGATAAGTGTGAGAAGAGCTTTGTAGAACTGAAAACTAGGTTGACTATAATTTATGTTTTGAATCTACTAGCGGGTTCAGACAGTTATGTGATCTACTGTGATACATCCTGAATCGGCCTAGGTTGTGTGTTAATGCAACGAGGTAAGGTTATATCATATCCTTCTAGAAAACTTAAGTTCCATGAGAAGAACTATCCAACTCATGACCTCGAGCTTGAAGTCGTAGTATTTGCTTTAAGATTTGGAGACATTACTTCTATAGTGTTTACGTGCATGTGTTTCACCCAGAAAGAGTTGAATCTTTGCCAAATATGATGACTTGAATTCCTAAAAGATTATGATATGAACGTGCTTTACCATCCTAGTAAGGCCAATGTAGTATCTAATGGCCTTAGAAAACTATATATAGGTAGTGTAGCATATGTTGAGGAAGAAAGGAAAAAACTAGCAAAAGATGTACACCGACTTGCTCGCTTAAGAGGTTGTTTTATGAGCATATTAGATGGTGGGTTAACAGTACATAACGGAAATGTGATTCACCTCCATAGTTCATAAAATTACCCTAGAAAAAAAAGTTTTCAAGAAACTAACTTCCTCCTAGATTCATCTATCAACCAAGGTAAGATCTAACCACGAAACTTCTTAATTTCATAATCTTAACATTTATTATTGACTCCTCATGAAATTCATAGATTTTTTCAAGAAAGCTCCTCAAGAACTCACCTCCAAGGTTCAACAATGTTTTTGTAGGTCTTCTTCAAAAATAATTCCTTTAATCGGTAATTGGAGTGATTAAGGTATGTAAGACGTCAATGAAGAATTCCTTTCATCCTCATATTCAAGATTGATCAATGTTTATAATTTAAATTCCATAATTAGGGTTATCAAACCCAATTTCGAGTTCATCCATAATCATGACAAAAATTTCATGTCTTCCTTAATTAATTTTTCAAGATTAAAGATTTTTGGCCTATGTACTTTCTTTTTATTCTTAGTAATCTTTACATTGTTATCCTTGTGAGTTGTTGACATGAAATTATTATGATTTCATGAAGCTTATATTTCAAATCTTGATTTTAGAGTCTTTATACTATTGTGAAAATAAATTACAAATACTTATGAATTGTGCAAGTTAGAAAACTCTCTCATGATTCTAGTTACATGCATGTCTTTGAAATATAGATTTTTAGATAGATATGATCTTTGACTCACATATTGAGTTTGGTCTCACCATTTATTCATACAGACCATATAATTTATCAAACTATGAGCATATTATACAACTATATTATTACGAGAGTACAATTGAGCAATCATATGGGGTAATAGTTCAAACAACTCAAATCCCATAAAATATGTAGCCATAGTAAATAGGATTGTACGAAAAGAAGAGAAACTCCTCACCTGCCTTTCAGTTGATCGATTAGTACAATTGCATTCTATACTCCAGCAAAGGATAGAGTGGATCTGGATACATGAGTAAGACGTTGTATCGTCACGAGGCTCATAGTGATGGTTGCCGCTAGAGAAACTCCCCAGTAAAGTAAAGAATATTTATACATATATACATATCCCAGTTATGTTTAGAAATTATATTACTGCATTATATTTGTGAACTTAGATTTTATATCATATTTATGCTTTATTTCAGTTGAACTATATTTCAGTCTTTCAGTCCATTACATGTTTCACTCAGCCTTATTATATTCTCATACATTTAATGTACTGATGTCTTTCGACTTGTATCATCTAATGATGCAGATACATGTGTTCAGAAATATCAACAGGCGAATCATTGATATCACCCAACTTCTTACCAGCTTTTGGTGAGGCCGCATTGCTTTTAGAGGACTCTAGCCATTTATTTGATTTATAAGTTTTATTTAAGGTTGTTGTGGGTCTGTACCAACGCCTGTCTCATATTGTAGAGCCTTAATAGATAGAAAAATATAGAGAGTCTCTCGGTGTTTATCTTCAGATATTTTGCCAAACTATTGTTGTTTACATTTAGTATTCTCAGACAGTTTAGATGGTATTTGACCTAGATGTTTTATCTTTTGTACTTAGAATTAAAAAGGCTTGAGTAAGTCTTCCGCTAAGTAGTCAGTCATGCCAAGGGTTTACTTGGGGATAAGAAATAGTTCTCCAGTGCTTTCCATGTTCAAGTGTAGGTACGGGGCATGAAATATTTGGTATTAGAGCTCAGATTTCAAGTGTCATAAGGTTTCTATAAAGCTGTGTCAAGTTGAATTTTTTATTGGTTGTGAGGGCTTCTATAAAAAGGGACTACATATATTTAAGAAAAAATTCCCTTCTTTCATAATCTGATTCGTTCATAAAGCTAAGTCAAAAAGTGTTATTCAGACTCGTATGTTTTCTCAAATTCATTCATTTGAATACCAATTATACTAGATGTTATTGAATAGAAAAGTCAGTCCTTTATTGATGAGTTGTTCTTAGCTGAAATCTTATGAAAGACTATAGTCGGGACTTGAGAGAAGCCCATGAGTATGTTAAGTGTGGAGCTTTAGACGAATGCACTCATGTTCATATGAATTGTGTGTTTGAGCTAAAAGTGAGTTGTACTCTTTTCCTTAAGCCTTGTTTCAGTAAAGATCCTTATGGGGAAGTATGTTTAGATCTCGAGTAGTATCTTCACAAGAAAACATAGCAAGAGTTACAAGATTATGAGCAGTAGTAGTGGCAGTTCCCAGATTTAGAGGAAAGTACGCAGAGGTTTAGTAATCTAAGTGAAGGGGATGGTGTTTCGACAAGATATGTTACTAAAGTCATACGCATAGTAGGTTAGTGATGAGGATTTTTCCCTTATGGGTAGACTAAGAAGTTATGAGTTGTCAAGATTCCATCATATAGGAGGTAGAGTGTGTTGTAGATAGAAAGGACTAGTAATTTGTTGTTGATACATTAACAAGAAATGAGTTTACTTTGATGTTCCATCATTTTAGTGAAGATCAATAAGTATTGAATAGAATAATAGAGTATTTATGAGTTGATATATCTAAGATAGGCTTATGATTCTTTAAGGGAGAGCAATGTGGTATTCAAAGGTTTATAGAGCTAATTCAACAATAATGTATGGTGAAAGGGTAAATAGTACTTAAGTGGTAAAATGAATATGACGGTAATTTTTAAATTAGTAAACTAGATATAAAGATTTACTACTTGTCATGAAATTTATAGGACGAGTGTTTATTAAATGTTCATTTATTTTATATTCCATACGAGAGAAATCATTAAGATTTGGTAGTGCTGGTGACTATACTCCAAATAATTCTAGCATTTGCTTATAATATGTTTTGACTACATTCTTTTTCATTTTCTTTTCATAACTAGTTTATAGTTTGTCTATATGTTTTGCCGACAAATCACCTTCTATACCAATCTTCTTAGTATTCTCCTCCACCCCCTCTTCATTTAATAAGTTTTCAATGCCCTTATTTATCTAATCCATTTGATTGGTAACTTGAATTATCAATGGAGTCATCTCCTTATTCTATTCTTCTTCCAGAACTGTAATAATTGTTTAATGCTTAGTGTGCTCCTTGTTTAAACTATTATCCTGGACTGCTTGCCTTCCCTCTCACTTTATTCCTTTTACTATCTATTAACTAACATTGTATTGGTCATTTTATTATTGTGCTTTTCTTCAGTGGGACCTTTATTATTGGTTTCTGCAAACTTCTGATTCACCCATTTCTTTCTGTTTTCCTCTTTCTTTTGTATATCTCCTTCTTGATTGCATAAAACAAAGTTAGTCACTTTGATGCCTTCATGCTCTATAGCGTCAACTTCCCCTAGTACATGCCCATATTTCTCTCACATGTATTTTCTTTTCCCTTTCTAGCAATTGGTACTTACTATGATTATAAATATGCTTATTCCTCACAAATTTTCCACTAGTCAGTTCTCTTTCTTGATTTCGCTCTTTCTCTTCTTACTTGTTGTTATTCTCCATTGTCCCTTCTTGATCATGTCGGTTGTGTAATTCAGGATGAATATTCCAACATTCTTTTTCATCATTCCCTTGCAGAAAACATTAATTACAGTACTTTGACATATGAACTTATTGTATTGTGATCCACTTTGATTTTAGTTCTCATTTATTGTCATTCTATTCGTTGATTTTAATTCTATGTGGTAATTTAGCTACCATACTACTTCAGCTTTCAGCTTATAGTAATTTTTTCTTATCCTGTTTTTTTTTCATTTCTACTTTTACATAAATTTGGAGGCAGATATAGCATGGATATCTAAGCTACATCAATTGTAGTTCCTACTCAAGCTCAAACAAAGGATCCTACTTTAAATATTTGTATCTAACAGTTTCCCTCATTCCCCTTGATATAGTGATTTGTTGTGAGCAGTAATCACACATAATCTTTTTGTATAGAAAATCTAATAAGTACGTCTAGTATCCAAAATTCCAATACTATATTCGCTCTTGATTCCACATTACTTTGGGATCAAATTGATAAATTCTACAATTTCTAATTTGCCACATGAGATCTTTTCTATGATCTAACATTGTAGATTCTCCTATAATTAGGCTCTAGATCCCTTATGATTTCCATGTGACATTAGGTTCCCCATGAATCATACTGACTTGTTTAATAGGTACTTTGGGACTATTATTAGCAATAGGTTTATGTTAAAATATTATGTTGCATCAATCTTTCATTGTATGATTGTGTATGATAGGCTTCTAACTACATCATATTGTTTTTTTTCTTTTTATCAGTGTTCTAATATTACTTTAGTTAGTTGATGAATTTTTAGAGTTAGCATTATTATCCTTATTGCATTTATATAATTTCTATTTCAGCTCGGGGGAACTAGGATGCCAACTTAGTATCTGTATTTTGGGACTCATACTACAGTTCTACATCTTTTACTGATGCAACACAATATAGGCTCGTTGAATCATAATTCTTTTGTTCCCTTTGTTGATTAGATCCTGTGAGATCTTAGCATCCGGAAACTAATTAATGTTTTCCCACTTTTGTATCTATGTATTTTTATATTTTCATTAAACAGATGTTTTGTGTATTGTCTCATTCTGTCCTTAGACACTCTTATATCCGTGATAGCTGGTTCGAAATTTAGTTCTTATTAAAATTTTCTTTTCTCGGAAACTTTTGGGCCTTTCATGTATATTTTGTATAGTTATGTACATATCTATGAACAAAAGTTACCTCAATCGCTTAAATTAAAATTATTTATTCTTTGTGTATCTCTTACATAATATAAATAGTAAGAAATTAATTATAAGGGTGTTACTTTGTTGAGCTTATTTTCTTCACATTTTATCTCTATATCTGAAGACTCAAAACATATGTTGTACAGTTTTGTGCTATATAAATAAATTGCATGAAGTAATATTTTTTTGCAATTTATTATAAAGGAAAATTTTAAAATAATAATGTCATCAAATGCAAAATCTTTCACAAAAGAAAGAACCATAATCAACACAAGTGTTATTATGCCAGTTGTTCCTCCAATGTAACAAGAATATTCTATGCCTTTTGGAGTTCTATTTATCCTAAAATTCAAATTGCAAGTTATCCATTCATTAATTTTACCACTATTGAAACTATTGTTTGAATTAATATTAATGTTACAATATAATATACATTATATTAATTATATTTAATATGCATAATATAATATTTTAAAAGAGATATGTATAATTATTTGTAATATGTACTACTTATATTTTATTTATGGGATGATTAATGCGGGAAGAAATTGTCTAGGGAGATAGAAATCAGGGTTCCCGTCAAATTCTCAGTTTATTAGCGGGTAACATTGATAAAATTTTAAAAATATTTGTCCTTTTGTAAAGCCTCAAATAGTTTTTGAAAAAACAAAACCCATCAAACTATTACCACAAAAATGAAAATAAATTCTCTTAACAAAAACATTTTTAAAGATAACTCAGACACACAAAATATGGTCATATTTGTTATAGTGTGTTTTTTACAGCCTCACAAACAAATAACATACAACCAGAAATTTTTGTTGGCTCCTTCTTTTTGAGATACTTAAAGATGATTCTTTTTATTTATCTTGTAAATTATGAACCTCATATACTGCACTCTTAAGATTATTTTTCGATAATTTTAAAATGTTATTATTTTCTTTATTGTACTTATCCAAAATATGTTGATGTTAGATATTAATTGAATGTTTCGTCAAAACCAAAATTTATATTCACACAATACTTAAAATAGTTGGATAAAATCTAAACGACACTGTATAAAGTGATATTTATTTAAATCATCCTCAACAAATTATATATTATTTTGTATGCATCGTTTTATTTGTTGATATTACCTAGAAGCATAAGTGATTCAAAAGTCTCAAATATAGTTAGCAAGAAGGCTCCTTACATAAATATTGCTCTTCACTTTATTTTTTGCATTAATTTGAGATTTTATGGCATGTCGCCTATCTTGAATAATTTTTCATTTGTCCCTTTTCCAAACTTATTAACACTATGAAAAATATGACTGAACTTGCAAGGTAATACTGATGTGCCTTCACCAGTCTCTTTCATGTATACATTGGACAACAGTTACACCTCGATGAACCTAAAACATAAACCTACTTCACAAGATCAGGATCCTCCACTACCTAAGCAGGTAGATGATCACCAGAGGGTCATCATTGAACCTGAGGGGTTTGGGTATGATATATATAATTTTACATATTATAAAGATGTTAGTTTTATAAGTTATGAATTTGAACTCTTAATATTTTAATTATATATTGCAATTTTAATCTACACAAAGAGACTACGGATATCCTTATACATGCAATTGGAAAGTTTTTTAATGATGCATACTTGACCTAAGATGAGATTCCACAAACAATTAGGCAACAAATTTTAATGAATTTAACGTAAATTTAAATTTATTCTTTAAATTCAAACTGTATGTATTATTATTCATTTATAATTTGAGAGTTTTTAAACAATAAATTTAGGAAAAGTCCGTATTGCTTTCCATACATGACAAGAAGATTGCAATTAATTTTGAGAGACGGGTGAGACATAGAATGTTAGACTCCTATAATGATCGCAAAAATGATACAATTTCCAAGTGGTTTAAACCAAATATTTGGGAAGACCTATGCCAAAAGTGGAGGAAGACGAGCGATAGATATCTAGTTAATCTTTATGCATATTCAAGCTCAAGTCCTACACTAGTTCCTTTTTGTTTAGTTTGAGACACTTAGTATTTCAAATGTAGGTGAGCAAATCACTTATTAATCATGGTGGCGTCCTTACTCCTTCCTCCTTTTTTCATTTTAGTTATTATTGGGTTTATGTCCCTAGACTCTTATGTTTTTATTTGAATAAGATACTCCTTCACTAGATTTTTGGAGATTGATAATGTTATTTGAATATTTTTGGGCATGGAGTCATTTTTGTTCTATCATTGTTCATAGCGGATATTCTATTTTGGTTGGTAGATTGTTTAATAAATTACATAATTAATCGGATGCTTCTATTTTATGGAATTCTTAGCAAAATATTCTATCGATATTTGCAATCTAATAAGATATATTGGTTCGCTTGGCATGAATAATTGCTTGTTGAGTGTACAATGATGATTGATGGACAATGTTTAGTTTATTTTCAATTTCATGATAAGGAAAAACATTTAATATTCCTTACATACATGTTCATAAAGGTTGAAAACATACCCCTAATATCACCATGCATGATCCAAATGATTAACAATTACATTAAAAATATTAATCATTAAATAAAATTAATGTTTCTCCGTAAAGACAAGCGGAGAATGTAAAAATTGAAGCAATATTTATGTTCCAAGTTCTTCCCCTCTCAATTAAGCAATAAATATTGAAATCAGCTATCACATTTCATTTATATGTTCTTAATGATTATCCTTTTCAATTACCAAATCATTGGTTCAACATAATATTTTCATATTTACAAGACCAAAATCAATAATGAAGACAAAGGAAAAATCATTCTCGAAGCTCACATTAAAAGGTGGCTTGAGTGTGCTACAATTTAAACCCCTTGCTCCTTAATATAACACAATTATAAACTATTATTAGAGTCATAATTCAAAAAACAATTTGAAACTAAATAAATTTTATTCTTACACTAAGCTAACAACAGTCGATATCAACATAATCAAAATAAATAGATAAGAGAGTCTCATATGAGGTCTCATCATAAAATTGATTGATACTTTAATCAAAAGCATCCTTGAAATCATAAATCTTTTATATAAAAATGTTGGAAAAAGGATCTGATATACCTCTCAACTTTGTCATTTAGACCTGATATACTTATTGTCATGAAAATGGCTCATATATACCCCTAATAATAAACAAATGACTCACATATACCCTGAAATACAAACTTTAACTCAAATGATAAACTTTGAATAATATAATGTATTAAACTTTCCATAAAATAGGCAACTTAAGTCTTTAAAAAATTTAATAAAATAATTGAATAATACAGACTTCTTAACTAAACTAACTATGTATGAAGCCTCTAAATGATAATTATGGATGCCGGGACAAGACCCACGACATCCTGACTACACTGAAAAAATAAAAGAAATTCTCCGAAAACAAGGAGGCTCACCATGGCTAACTCGAATTCTGGATGTATCAACGAAGCTCATGTTGATGGTCCTGAATACACGTGTCTACATCATGAAAAGATATAGGCCAAATGGCTTAGTACTAGAATGTACGACCATGTAAGGGGAATTTTAAAATATAACATAAGTTTGAAACTTGAATAAAAGGGAAACACTTACCTCTTTTCAAACTCACTGAACTCAATTTAAGAATAAGATACTCAACTCAAGGGTTAGGTAGTAAACTTCAGATATATGATACTCGACTCAATGAAGAACAGATTAACTCAAGATACTCAACTCGTGATACTCAACTGAACTCATTTCAATATAAGACAATTTTAAACAAGTGCAATATAAATATAAATTGTTTAAAAAAATAATGTCAACTCGACCCACACTGCCGACTATCCTAACCTTTCAAGAGTATATGACTTGAACTGCCTAATGGATCCACTAGTAAACTGAGAAAAGGATTCATCTAAAAAGTATGACCATTTTCAATCCATGATGGCTACATAGTTTTCATGGAGACTTGAGTTAATCGGAAACTCGCATCCCCACATCGGTGATCAATACTACTCCCAAAAATATGTTGGCTCTTATGTTTTTAAAAAATACTATTATGTGGCTTCAGATTAGTGCTCAAAACTTAGATTTAAAAGCTCTCTTGGAAATCATAGTTTTCCTACTTGTTTCATTTTATAATATTTTTACTTCTGTCTTTAAACTAGCTCAAAGTCTCTTTACAGGTTTAAATGTGAAAACATTTGCAACTCTTAGGGATTACTTAGTCCCCTTATAACTTTTGAGTGTGAACTCAACTCTTTACTCTTGCTTAACTTGTAACTTGAGCCTTAAAACAAAGTTAACAATGTTTGTTAAAGATTCCCGGAAACCTTTAAGAACTTTACTTTATCTTACTATTATATTTTATACTTGACTCTTAACTTTCCTTGAATTAAAGTATGGATTCAAGGATCTTGATCTCATGTTTATGGATGATTTCATGATTTTCAACTTGGAGGGTTCATGCGAAATTATGAGCATGAACTACTCAACTCGAGAACTCAAACACACTTATTATCTCAAGATTGTTCGACTTATGGGGATGATTTGGAATTATGAACATGAAAAATTCAACTCAAGTACTTCATGGGTGACATGTAATAATCACATGATTATGAATCAATCTCAAAGATGGACTAGGAACTCAACACTTAAAGGCTTAGAACTTGAAGATAGTATTTCTCTTAAAGATGCTCAACTTACGAAGTTCATACTGAATTATGTGCATGAAACAATTCGAATCAGAGGTATACACAACTACATGGAACTCATTTATATGACTCTTCTTATTCTCTTCTTACTTCCTCAAAACTTAGTTCAATCCATGATGGATCTCAAAGAATTCACAAATGAACTTAAAGGTTTTCTTGAACTCTACTCTTAACTCTCTCTTGAATGTGAATTATAAATTCAAGAGTTTTGGTTCATGACATGGAGGATATCATGATGAGAAGGTAGACTAATGAATAAATTATCTTTATCCTCACACTAACTTACTTGAGTCTTGAAACAAGTCAGTAGAAGTTGTAGAAGACTTCTCAAAAAGACTCAAAGGGATTTCTTAGAATGTTGGAAAGAATTATAAAACTTAATCCTCAACTCTACCTTGAATTTAATTTATGAATTAAAGTTTATTACCATGTTCGGAATTATTTTTTTGTGTTTAAAAGTAGCTTAGAGTAGTTAGAATCGAAAAGGAGTGATGGTGCTATTTAACTGAACTCAAACGGAGCAACCGGGGGTAAACTAGATGGGGAAGTTGACCTGGGGATATGAGTGGCGCGGGATCAAACTCCTGAAATAATGAGAAGGTTTTGGGACACTCTGGCAGGCGCGTTGTGCTAGGCCCCAACCCAGCAAATCTGCCGAACACTTTTGCTCGTTTTCTCAGCCTAACTCGTCTAAAATCGAACAGTTTTTTCCCCAATCAATTGTATTCAATTACTTAACTTAATAAAACTCTAATATACTGTAAAAAACACTAAAATTACTCAATTTCATCATCAATAAATCATCAAAACCCTAACCCAACTAGATTTAGAATAAACTTCAAGAACACCTTCATCAAGAACTCTAATCTTTAAACTTTAAGAGTGAAATTTCTCTAAAAACAGCATGATTGGCGTCAGGGTGAACAAACCCAACATTATGGAAGATTACATACCTCTTAGGGATCATACCTATGCTGAAAAGCCGCAACTAAACTCAAGAACATCAACAAACGCCTTAATCATTTCCTCTTTTCCCCTCTTTTCTCTTCTTTTCTCTTCTTGAATTTTGAACTAAAACCTTAGGTGTATATTAGGGATAGAAAACAGAACCTATAAGGATTAGACCCTTAAAAGAGTACTAAAAGGAAATAAATCTGATTGGATAAGGAAAGGACCAAAATACCCCTCACTATTTTTTGCTAACTTTCCTTAATTGGTTATCCTAGCTTCAAAAGGTAATATATCACTCATTCAAACATGAAATTTAGCAAACTCGGCGGCTCTGGAAAGATAATAGAAAGATCTTTCCAATAGTATTTTGTAGAACACCTAGTTCATCATTTTCTAGCAGTTATGGTCATTTGAAGTTGACCCGAAATTCTTACTTCACTTAACTCTCAGAATTCCAGATTTTGCTATTTCAAATTTAATTCTTTTTAGAACTCAACGTGCTAAATCTTGTGAAATGACTTTAATACTTAAGAAATTTTAAATTACTTGGTGAAATATCATTCACTACGATTAACGGTTCGAATCCTAGCTCAAAAAAATTTCTAGTGTATTATGCTTTTCCTCTAACGGAAATGAAAAAATTAAACTTATGTCTTATTATTTTTTTCTATAAATTATAATCCCATACGAGTAAATTTAATCATCGTCAAACATACTTTTTGACTTTTTTTTTATTTCAATGACTAA
The DNA here is from genome assembly GCA_027705065.1 of Solanum peruvianum. Lineage (NCBI taxonomy): Eukaryota > Viridiplantae > Streptophyta > Magnoliopsida > Solanales > Solanaceae > Solanum > Solanum peruvianum. The sequence goes on along the minus strand of JAKWJD010001766.1, from coordinate 8,990,008 downwards.
TTTAGAATTATTATTTTGATAATCAATTATATTTATGTTCACTAATATTCTTGTAAAACAATAGACAAAAAAATACTTCAATTTTTTTCTTTAAACTAAGGAATGAAATAAAAATAATAAAATAAGAATAAGAAACTCAAATAATTATAGTAAAAGAAGTCAAAACATAATTTATGTATGAAAAAAATTAAACTATACCTTGAACTTTGATAGAA